>JBAKBP010024546.1:0-34973 GCA_037953745.1 Lithodes maja
ATGTAATGTATGTGTGTATACAGTATGCATGTATATGTGTATGTATATGTAATTATATGTATTTCTACAGGTATAGGTTGTCTTCATATTTACATAAGTTACGATAACAGTTTGAAAGGGATCTGCAAGTTCATTGAGGTGTATCAAATTGTATATATGATTAGATTGTATTGTTAGGCACATTTTAATGTATATATATATGTACATATATGTTGTATATAAATTAAGTATGTTCCTAAAAATATGGCAACAGGCAGTAGGCTGGCAACACTTTTTGTATTTATATGCTAGTTAGCAACTCACAGATGATTTAGGACGGGTATTTAAGCCTCACTCTCCCCCTGTTTTCTTGTATTACCCTGAAGATGTCTTGAGAGAATAGACGAAAGCTTGGTGTTCCATTGTTTCAATTTTCCTAGCGAGTTTTACTACATATATATATATATATATATATATATATATATATATATATATATATATATATATATATATATATTGCACGGCAGGGTCTTAAATCAGGACAAATTAGTATTAAGAGTGGAATAGGTATGATATGGAATACAGGGAAATATACATGGAATTTCATTGTTCTTACCATTTTATCACTGTCAAAGAAATAATAAAAACTGTAAATCATTAACTTAACTTTCTATAACGAATATTATTATAATCAATACACAAACAAATGGACTGTTTAAAGACATGCTTTGAATAGTCACTCGTTTGCCAGACTGCTGAACATTACATAATATATTGCGTAGATGGTGATTCTTTATGTATGCATATAAAGTCAGGATCAATGAAAATATGGGATGCTGAATATTCGTCTCCTTTCAAGCCTCTCTTTCAAGAATATGTATTGTCCTAAAGTTTGTTAATACTGACTTATATTCGGTAGTATATAATTGCATATACTGTATATGGTAAATACCGTACCGCCACCAATTTAAGAAAATTTATACCTAACGCAACTCCATACAAGATTTTTTCAGAATTGTCAAGACTTCCAACAGGTCAAGAGCTAAACTACTAAATACAGATGAAAAACTCATATATAAAACAATTGGAAAGCATAGGCTGAGCAAGATGTTAGTAAAGATAAATAGCTAATCTCCTAAATACAAATAGACAGACAAATACAGAACAACACAAGTCAAACAATAGGACCAGGCGGCTATACAAGGTGATAGTGCAAGGAGAGGCATAGAAAGGCACCGAGGCGGAATATGAACTCTGCGGAATGTAAAGAAAAGGTGTTGGAGGTGTGGTGGTCGGGAAAATGAGAAAATTGGAAAGAAGAACGAGTCACTGATTGGACTGGAACTGAATTGAGAGAGAGAGAATGATAGATAGATAGATAGATAGATAGAGAGAGAGAGAGAGAGAGAGTTAGTTAGAGTTAGTTACAAGGAGTTACAAGGTAAAGTTAGTATCTCAGAGACCTTGCAGTCCATTCCGAGGAGATACTCGAAGTGGAAGGAGAGAGACTGTTGAGTACACTACACTCATTACAGAGTGTGCAAAATACTATATAGACCTACTCTCTTCTTGAACTGCTCTACTGAAGAACGGTTTCCAACTTCGGAGGGAAGTTTGTTCCAGGTAGAATAGATCTTATATGTGACACAATTTCCACAAATACTAGTGCTGAGCTTTTTCAATTCTAATTTCCAGCCATGGTTGCATGTTCTATTCATTTTGAGACTAAACATTTTGCTATAATCCGCATTGTCAAACCCATTAAGACTTTTCAAAATTTCAATGAGCTGACCTCGTAGTCTGCGTGTCTCCAACGGGAAGAGATCAAGAGCTCTCAACCAGTCCTCATAGCTCAGTCTTCTAAGCGATGGAATAAGCTTTGTAGCTTTAGCTTGTACTCTTTCTAGTCGTTTTATATCTTTCCTGAGTGCTGGAGACCAGAATTGAACAGCATACTCCAGGAGAGGCCGTATCAGAGCGTTGTAAATTGTGAGGGCTATTACCTTATTTTGATACTTAAATTGCCTCTTAATTTAGCCTAATAATTTGTGAACTTTCTTCTCTACTTCAAGCACTGTTTAGAAAACTTAAGGTCACTGCCAATCAGAACACCCAAATCCTTTTCCAAGTCAGTCACTTCCAGAGAGAGAGAGAGAGAGAGATTGACCTGCCAATCAGAACAACCAAATCCTTTTCCAAGTCAGTCACTTCCACAGAGAGAGAGAGAGAGAGAGAGAGAGAGAGAGAGAGAGAGAGAGAGAGAGAGAGAGAGAGAGAGAGAGAGAGAGAGAGAGATGTAAAAGACAAAGAAAGAGAGGAACAAAGCGAGAAACAGGCTGCACAATGAGAGAAAGCGATGTAAGAGAAAGATAATTAAGAGCAAGAGAGAAGATTAAGGGTGTGTGGCCTAGCAAAGGGTAGGGTGTGAAAGGGAGGGCTCAGGTGTGAAATTAGAATGGAAGAGCCTGCGATTAGCGAGAGAGAGAGAGAGAGAGAGAGAGAGAGAGAGAGAGAGAGAGAGAGAGAGAGAGAGAGAGAGAGAGAGAGAGAGAGAGAGCATTATATACAGTGAAGACAGATAATAAAAGTTGTTCGAAAGAGGATAAAGGACGTCGAAAGCTAGTTGGAGAGAGAGTAATGTGACCAATTCCACTTATAATATTGCTGGACCTCTTTAACTCTAATATTCAGCCATGATTGTGTGTTGTGTTCACAATAAGGATAAACATTTGTAACAATCCACGTTGCTAAAATTCCCAATAGTATTTTAATATCTTCGATGAACTTACCTCATAGTATAAGTGTTTCAAAAGATACGAGGTCTAGTGTTCTCAATCGATTTTCACAACTCAATTCTATATGCGACGGAATAAGCTTTATAGCTCTAGTTTGGACTCTGTCTAATCGTTCTGTATCTTTCCTCAGAGCCAAAAACTATTAGTCAAGACCAATTATCAACACGTGAAGACTGTCAAGGAAAAATTATAGTAACTCAAAATTACACAGTTTATGACCAAAATTATCGACGAACTATTGCTGTGGACTGTACACTCGGATGCCACAGCCTCTAGAACACATAAGAATGTGTGGACCCCTATGTTTTTTCTGTGTGCAATTATAACTATCTAGATTGATTTTGTTGATAGAACTTGTTTATCAAAAAATAGTATATACTGCATAAAGTAGGTGTGTAGTTGATCTATAGCAAATTGTATTCATATATGTATACTTCCCTAATTGAATATAGGTGAAGTCCACGAATATTTATGAGGGGGCTAGAGATTACGGCATCCGAGTGTACCCCGCTAATTATAAATCAAAGGTGAGACGACATACGCGTTAATACGGTGAATGAGATACGACACACATACCAAACAAGCCCGAGTTACAGGGTGTGTTTGCTCAGCTCTCCAAATGCTCCAACATGCATGCTCTTGTTTGTTGTATCGAATAATATGTCATGCCCAATGTTTGCCAGAAATCTGCAGTCTGACGCTTTCAATCAGATCAAATTAATTCAATTTGGTGTTATTCTAGATACAGTACTCGCTTTTTTGGTCCCCCTTCTCCCTCATGTTTAGCATATTTGTTTTGAGGTTTTAAGACTTTCGTTCCATTAGTTTGGCGATTTTCATACCTTTCGCCTCATTTTTTTTCTTCAATATTAAGACCTTTCGTGCCCTTTAGGTGTCGATATTTTCCTGGCGAGCGATAGCGAGCCTCTATTCTGAGAAGGAACCGGCCTTTGGCCGGGAAATGTTTCTACCGAAAAATGTATACATTTATCTTGAAAGGGGGTTGGGGTGGGTGGGTTCTAAGCTTGATGGAGGTCTAGCGAGGAAACTATTTTTTGTATTTATCAATAAATATATAGACCCAAACCCAAGCACTACCCCCTTAACACCTTCTAATGATATAAACCAGACGGTGAGCATTAACTATACCCGGTTCATCATAGGTAGGCCAACAATCCGGACCCCAACTTCTCCTAACTCAAAAAGGGACTTGTGTAATAATTGACCTGTTATATTTCTATCTATCTATCTATCTATCTATATGCTCAGGCCCAATCCCCAATTTTCCTGTTTTTTATATTATTATTATTATTATTAATAGTATAGTATTATTAGTAGTATTATTATTATTATTATTAGTATTATTAATAGTATTATTATTAGTATTATTATTATTAGTATTAGTATTATTATTATTATTATTATTATTAATAGTATTATTATTAGTATTATTATTATTATTATTATTATTATTAATAGTATTATTATTATTATTATTATTATTATTATTAGTTTTTATTAGTTTTTATTATTTTTGTTTTTATTTTATTTTTTACCATTGGGAAAGAGGCAGCGTAAACAGGTGTGTCATAATGGTACAGCCCGTTCGCTCCAGCCCTTCCTAAGTTACACGAGGTTAGAGTAAAGATTCGTGGCCTATTTATACCGAATAGACTATGGTGAATCCAAGCAATTTGTGGTTTGTGGCTGAAGCGGTTTATCAAAATAGTTCGCCAGTTTACCCTAATTCTTCCTCCTAAAATGGTCAACACAATCCTGTTCACGACTGTACCGTAAAGCTGGTATCACACGAGAGCTTTTATAGTCAACATTCGATGATCAAAAAATTTCTGGCATCATATCTGGAATATTTTGCACCAGTATCGGAAACTAGACTGATGGTAGATAAACTTAGGTAACTGTGATATATTAAATGTTGACCTCATAAGCTGCCAGACCAGTGTTGAGGATAAATGTTGAGGGAAAAAGCGTTCGTGTGATACCGGCTTAAGGGGAGATCTCCACTTGAGGGATTGTTTTCTTGACCCCTTTCTCCCTCATGTTTAGCCCCATTGCTTTTGATATTATAAAACGTTTGCCCCATTAGTTTAGCGATTATAAGAATTTTCACCCCATATTAAGACCTTTCGTGCAATTCAGGTGTCGATTTTATCCTGGCGAGCGATAGCGAGCCTGTAATTTAAGAGGAACCGGTCTTTGGCCGGGAAATTTTTCTACCGAAAAATGTACAAATTTATCTTGAAATGGACTCAAGGGGGTGTAATTATAAGCTTGATGGAGGTCTAGGGAACAAACTAAATACCTCCCCTTAAGACTATTCTGTTCTCTTAGCCTTGTGTTTCTCAATAGTACCGTAAATTAAGGATTTTTTTTTTCTGGAACTCCTCCCTCATGTTTAGCTCCATTAGTTTAGAGATTTTAAGACGTTCGCCCCATGTCTTTGTCAACATTAAGAACTGTCGTGCCATTTAGGTGTCTTTTTCTTCTGACGAATGATAGCGAGCATGTAATTTAGAAGGAACTGGCCTTTATCCGGGACAATTTTCTACCGAAAAATGTACACATTTATCTACAGGGGGTCTTGGGTTTTTTTTTTTTTTTTTTAAAGCTTGATGGAGGTGTAGGCAATAAACTAAAAAACTCTTCGTAAAGCCTGTCTCTATTAAGGGGGGTCAACGGCTTTTGTTATCTTTCTCTCCTTTTCTCTCTTTCCCTGGCTTGTATCTATTCGGCCCCATTCAGCCAACTGTTTTAAGACGTTTATCCCCATCCAGGTGTCGATTTCTTCCTGGCGAGCGATAGCGAGCCAGCATTGTGTGGAGAAATCCGGCTTCGCCGGAGAAATTTTTCTATCGAAAAATGTACAAATTTAGCTTGCTGTCAAAACAAAATATATATGCTGGCTCGCTACCGCTCGCCAGGAAAATATTGACACCTGGATGGGGGTAAACGTCTTAAAACAGTAGGCTGAATGAGGCCGAATGGATAAAAGCCAAAGAGAGAGGGAGAGAAAGAGAACAAAAGCGAGGTGGGCTCCCTTAACCCTCTAACCATTCCTAATTTGCACCCAAACATCTTGAGACAGCTGGAATATAACTCCAATGAAAGTCATCGGAAAAAAAGGTTGAATCCCCCAAAAAAATTAACGTCATCCCTTTTTGGTTGTATTCCTATTTATTCCTTCCTTCCTTATTCCCTTTCCTTCTTTCCTTACGTATTATTCTTTGCCTCTCATATTCGGGTTGTCTCTTTCTATTCTCTTTTCTCTCCTATTAATCATTCCTTTCTCTTATTTCTTTCTATTCTCTGTTCTCTCCTATTATTCCTTCCTTTCTCTCTTATTCCGGCCTTTCTCGTTCTCCTTTTTTTGGCATAGTTTTGTTTTCTTTCCACTCTTTTCTTTTAGCCCGCCTACCTGCCTGCCTGCCTCCTTTGGCTCACATTCCAACTCATCTCACTCACTCTCTCTCTTCCTCATACCTCCTGCATTCTCTCTTTCTTTCTCTCTCTCTCTCTCTATAGTACCATCAGGTACTATACCTTATTCCAAATAAATGGGCCCCAAACTATTGAACATTAAAGTAATCGAGCTAAATTTTCTTCCATTTGGGAAGGGTCAGCCAGGGAATAGATGTGAAAATGTACAGCCCATTTACTCTAGCCCTTTTTTGAGTTACATAGGTTAGGGTTCACGATTTCTGGCCTACCTATTTGGAACAGGGTATAGTCTCTCTCTCTCTCTTTCTCTGTTGTACCAATTATAATATTACTTAATATATTTCATAATTAATTTACACATTGAGGGCATAGTGTAACAGGAAGACCTTTTAATATATCAGCTATTTATATATATTGCCAGGAGACCAAACCCCAATAACAAAGAGGATTATTCAATAGACTCCCAAATACACCCATATATAATAAACTAAAGCCGAGCGCCACACCAGAGTAAAAGAGGAAAGGACGAAGGGCGCAAGGAACACGCGCTACTAACCCTTTGACTACCGGGGCTGTATGTTGTATTGTATCAGCTATATTTAGACGGTTTTAGGCAGCTTAGGAAGGATCTGTGGTAGTAAAAGGGATTAATTCCGATAGTTTGTAGTCTAAAAATTGCCACACTACCTTCCTAAGCCGAATAAAATCGTCTAAAAACAGCTAAAATCAATTAAAGAAGACGTCACCGGTAATGAAGGAGTTAAATATACTAAACAAAAACCACAAAGTACGTTTGGGGCTCAGGGTATTAAAGGCACTCTAACGCGATTTTTTTATTTTTTTTTTATTTTTTATTTTTTTTTTTAGTCAACTTTTTATGACCAACTATATTTTGGCAAGATTGATGTTCTTTTTTCCATTATTATCGGCAAATCTTCGTGTCGTATGCATGCTCATGAATTAACACTATTATTGGCAATATTGTGGGGAGTGGTCATTGAAGCTAAGAGGAATCCAGGAAATTCCACCACTCTCTCAGTACACCAAGGCGGTAGTACTTCCTGTTATTCACTCATTTGTTCGTCAAGGGGAATCCACGCAATGCGAGCTAAGCTCATTATTATCGCGCCTCCTTAACTGGGAATGTATTGCGTGAAATGCATGTTAAGTGTTTATGTATCGTTGGAATGGCTGTGGATGTGTGTGTAGTCTGTATTTTAGTCAATTGGCGACATTTGGAAACGAAGGCATAGGGTTAATCTGTACGGTACCAGTCTCACCCGAAGGCTTAGGTTGACCAGTACGATACCCATCTCACCTTGTAACCGATCACCAACCCCAGATGGGACGTCACAACTTCGTCCACTTACACCAGGTTCCTATTTATACTGCTAGGTGAACAGAGGCTACACCGTTAAGAGACTTGCCCAAATGTCTCCTCCCCGCCCAGGTCTCAAACTCGGGACCTTCTGGTTGTGAGCCAGACGCTGTGTGTGTGTGTGTGTGTGTGTGTGTGTGTGTGTGTGTGTGTGTGTGTGTGTGTGTTCTTTTGTTTTGTTTTGTGGGGTTTTTTCCTGGGTGGGGCTGCCTACCTGGTGTGGCTCCCCTTGTAATAAAGCATATATACATTAAGGGGAGATGGGCCATTTTCCTGGTCCCCTTTTTTCCTCATGCTTATAGCCATTAGTTTTCAGATTTTAAGACGTTTGCCCTATTAGTTTGTCAATTTTAAGATGTTTTGCCCCATTTCTTTGTCAATATTAAGACCTTTCGTGCCCTTTAGGTGTCGATGTGTTTCCTGGCGAGCGATAGCGAGCCTGTAATTGTGGAGGAACCGCCATTCGGCCGTGACATTTTTCTACCGAAAATGTTTACAAATTAATTAACATCTAATGGATGTTTTTTTAAAGTTTGATGGAGGTCTAGGGAGGAAACAAAAAATAAATGAATATATAAATAAATAGACCCACACAATAACCACTGGGACGTCCCCTTAACAAAATAAAGTAAGGAGATTGAAACCCAGACCAAGTTGAACAAAGGTTAATTACCAGAATGGAGGCAGGTGAAAGGGGGAACACTAATTATGATGAAAGCAAATCACCAGAGTAAAAAAAAGACGGAAGATAGAAAACAACTAAGTACAATAATAGAGACAAGTGAAAAAACAAATAATAATAATAATAATAATAATTAAAGTTGCAAGCAACGTTGTGCGGGGTTGCATGCAGGGTATTGTGTTGGATACAAGGGCTGTGCCACATATATCAAAATATCATGTATCTTATCGGGCATGGAGAAAGTACAGAAGGAATATAGTGTAGCCATTTTGGCTATGGCCACTTAGACCATTAAGGAGTGTGACCATTTTGGTTAAAGCTATTAATCCTGTACGAGTTGTTGTTGTTGTTCCCTAAGCTGCCTGGCCGAACAGCCCCGAATCCCTGAAGGCCATGGCCACAATCGGGCTTTCCCACAGAGCTCTCATTGAGTGTAGATTGTGTTGTTGGCGTAAGTGGTTGTGTGAAATGCAGTCTTCTATGATGTGTTTAATGGTATGGCGTGCTGTGTTACATCCCGGGCAGGCGTCGACAACGGAGTCATCCAGTCTCGATCTTCTGATAGCTCAGGAGAGCTGGATGGTGTCCGCATCTCAGCCTGGCCAGGTGGACTCTGTCCTCGCGAGGAAGGGAGGATTCGGTAGGATGGATTTCGGGAGGTCATGCTTGCAGCTGCGTGTTGTCTGTGAGTGAGTGGATGGATTGGCGAGAGATATGAGTATGGATGTGCTTCTGGAAGTTGGTTCGGGGTGGGCAGGGGGGGAGAGAGGACAGTAATTGTGTGTGATACTGTGTGCTGGGTGTTGTTTTGATATTTCTTGGTGTCTGTGGGTGTGTTGCCATGTAGTTTAGTGGGTGGTCTTGGTTTGTGGAGGCTGCTGCCAGGAATTGAGTGCCTCTCATGTCCAGATGGTCTTTGACTTTGAGGATTTTGGTTTCTTGATGTAGGTGATCTGTGGGTGCAATAGCTGTGCAGCCTGTAATGATCTTCAGGGCTTTGTTTTGAATAGTCTGTAAGGTCTTATGATGTGTTTCAGCTAGGTTAGAAGCCCAGGCTGGGCTTGCATATTCCATCACTGATCTTATGTATTGTTTATATACTGTGGTGGTAGTTTCTTTGTTGTGTCCAAATTTTGTGTGAGCAAGTGACCTGAGGGTGTTAAGTCTGGGTGTCAGTTTCTTTTTAATGTTTGTGGTGTGCTGTTTGAATGTCATATGAGTATCATATGTTACTCCTAGGATTTTGGGTGTGTGTGTATGTGTTAGGGGTGTGTTGTTTATGGTGAGTTGAGGGATGTATTCGTGTTCTCCTGTCCAGCTTGTGAGCAGGGTTGCGGTGGATTTGGCTGGGGCTAGATTAAGTCTGTTTGTAGTGCACCAGCCATGTAGTGTATTGAGATAGGGTTGAAGGAGATCCGTTGCTCTTTTTGGGTCATGGTGTGTGCATGTGAGTGTTATGTCATCTGCACAGGAGGCTAAGTTTATTTGGGGCGTATTGGGTGTAGTTATATCGTGCATGTACAGATTGAAGACTGCGGGCGATAGGATGGATCCTTGTGGGACTCCGTTTGGAAAGTTTCTGATTTTAGATGACTGACCGGCAAAATATACGTGTGCACATCTGCCTGCTAGGAAGTTGGCCAGCCACCTTTTTGTGTTGTTGTGCATATTTGTGTTGTAGATTTTGTTTGTTAGGTTGTGGCGGGGGATGGCATCGAAGGCTTTACTAATGTCGAGTGTGGCTAATAGTGATCTGTGTGGTGGTCTAGCTGAGTTGATGCCGTCAAAAGCTCTTTGTGTAAGGTCTGTGAGAAGAGTGTTTGTGGAGTGCAGTGGTCTAAAGCCATGTTGTGTTGGAGCTAGGGGTAGGTCGGGTGTAATTAGTTGTAATACTAGGCGTTCCATGACTTTGGAGGGGGAGCAAAGGAGTGTGATGGGGCGGTGCGAGGAGGGTAGCGTGGGGTCTTTGTTAGGTTTGGGGAATGTGGTGATGATACCATGCTTCCAAATGTCTGGTATTGTGTTGTGTGAATAACTGTAGTTTGATATGTTAGCGAGTGCTTGTATGCCTTGTGGTCCTAGGTGTCTGAGGTGTATGTTGCTTATGTTGTCTAGGCCACAAGCGGGTGAGTGCTTGAGAGTGTTGATGATATGCTTTGTCTGGTGATTGGTGAAGGGTGTATAGTCAGGGTCTGTGGGGAATTGTCTCTTCCGTCGGATGACACGTCGGTCGTCTTTGTGAGGTTTTAGGTGGCTGACATGTGAGAAGTGATTGATGAGAGTGTTTGCTTGTTGTTTACATGAAGGAGTAGAGTCTGTTGTTGTGATTGCAGCATGTTGTTGTGTTGTGTTGCTGTTGGAAAGTGTGATGCTGTTTAGTGTTTTGTAGAGTTTTTTTGGGGTTTGTTTTGTGATCAAGTGTTTGTAGGAAGTTATTTCAATTTAGTTTTTGTTGTTCTTGTATTTTGTTGTTAGTTTGGGTGTTGAGTGCTTGGATTTGTTGTGTGATGTCTTGTGTGTGGGGTGCTGGGGAGTGTTTCAGTATGTCGCGTTGTCTGATGAGGTTTTGAATTTCTGGTGTGAAGTTGGGGTTGTGTCTTTTTCTGTTACCTCTTGGAATGTGTTTCTTGTCAGCATTTTGGATAGTTTTATTGAGTATGTGTACAGCATTGTTGATGTTAGTGATGGGTGTACTGTTTAGAGTTGTGAAGTGTTGTTCTGTCTCATTTGTGAATGCTTCCCAGTTAGCTCTTTTATAATTGGTGTATGTGTGTTTGTGGCTAGCTGGGGTGAGTCTGGTTTTGGTGGTGATAATGATTGGGAGGTGGTCAGAGCCTAAGGTTCTGACCACCCTCCAGGATGTTGTGGGGGCGAGTTCTGGGGAGCAAAAGGTGATGTCTGGAGATGATGGGTTATAGAGGGCTTGGTGAGGAATATGGGTATGTTGATGGATGTCGTTAAGGATGATGAGGTTATCACTTTGGTTTTGTAGTACCAGCCCTCTGTCTGTGTCGGGGTTGTCGACAAACCAGGCCGACGTCTTGGCGTTGAAGTCACCACCCAGGATGATGTGTGGGGTGTTTGTGATGTGTTGTAAGTGTGGTCTGTATTCATTTGGTACTATAGGGGATGTTTGGGGAGGGATGTATGTGTTTATGATGGTTATGTTGGAGTTGTTGCCAGTGCGTATTTTAATTGATTGTATTTCTGTTGTGTTATCATTTGGGGGGAGGAGGGATTTGGTTTGTACACTTGTAACTATGTATGATATTTCTTTGTGTACCAGGGTGATGAGTCCACCGCCTCCGCTGACAGCCCGGTCTTGTCTGATGGTGGTGAAATCATGAAATGTGGGTGTTTTTTGTGTTGTGTGGAGTTTTGTTTCTTGTAAGATGGCATGGCAATGTGTATGTTGTGTTGTTTGATGAAGTGTGAGAGTTTGTGTTTCTTTGTGGTGATGCCATCTATGTTCAATTGGAGAATGTTAATGTTATGTGCACGATGTATGTTGGGTGCTGCTACACGAGGATGGGGTGGGGGTGAGGGAGGGGGTGGGGTGGGGGTGAGGCAGGGGCTGGGGGTTGGGATGGGTGAGGTGGGGGTGGGGATTGGGGAGCAGGAGATGGGGGTTGGAATGGATTAGCATGGGGTGTGGTGTGTTGAGTTGAGGATGTGGATGGTATGGGAAGGTTAGGTGGGTTAGGGAGGAGAGGTGGACGGGTTTTAGGGGGGGGAGTGGATGATATGGAAAGGTTAGGTGGGTTGGGGAGGAGAGGTAGACGGGTTTTAGGCGAGGGATTTGACTGGGAGAGGGAGAGGGAGGGGCATGAGGAACAGGTCCAGGTGTTCGTGTAGTGTTTCTTGGAGGCAAGTGTTGTGCAGGTGAAGTGGATCCAGTTCCTGCATGAATTGCAGAGAACTGAACCCTTAGTGTGGCGACTCGAAGTGATGGGTTTTGAGCAAGTTGGACATATGTATGTGTAGGTTGGTCCTGGGTTGCTCTCAATGTCTTCGGCTAGAAGTCTTCGAGAAATGACAACCGGAGAGTCATTTCTCGGTGTAGGAAAAACTGTGTGATGTGTGTGTGTGGTGTGAGAGGTGTGAAAATTCCCGGCGCGACCGAAGCCGCTCCAAGGACTCCTGTACGAGTAGGCATAATTGCCCGAAATTGCCTTCATTCCCTGCTCATTTTCATGCATAAGCAAAAGTCAGAGCGTAATACAATTATGTATTCGTGAAAGTACGGTAATAGCTTTCAAATTACTCCTGAATCATCCCTGTACAACGTCTGGTTTTCTTGTAAGGATCTTGCAAACGAAGGGCAAAATTGCTAAAAATTACCAAATCCGATAGGCGAAATCGCTAAAAATTACCAATTATTTTCTGTTTTCGCTATGTGTGACGCTGCACATAAGTGAGCTCTCTCTCACACAAACCTCAGTGTCATGGCGGGGCCTGTAGGCTCCGGCTGACGTCCATCCGCGCTGCTTGCAAAAGCTGGCCTGGCTCACAGGCTACAAAATAGCCGGAAAATCGTCTCCGTCATATGAGGGGCACCGCGGGAATTGGGTTAAGAAGTGTGGTTGTTTTGATTATTTGATAGGGTCACCATGAGGGTAATGGTGTGGCATTTTTTCTGTACAGAAGCTTGGCCTTTTTGGTTGGGGCTTCTTAGGAATGTGACCTTTTTCGTTAGCCATGGAGAAACTGCAGAGGTACAAATTATTATAAGCAACCTCATGTTAAAAATATCTTATATATTTTTGTTTAGCTTTACTTGGCATTCCTCTTCCTCTATGTATCTAGCAATTTAACCCCCTCAAACTCCTTATGACGCGATGGTGTGGTAATTACCCCGGGCCAAAAAGCTCTAACACACGATCGAGTGATAACTCAAGCGAGCTTGAAATACGCAGGCGTTTCGTTCATGGTCACCCCTTCGGGGATCAAGGTGTCCGGCAATATATACCGGTAGGCTATAGATAAATTCATTTTTGGGCTAGTTCTTCCATTTTATTTATCCTGTTAAAGTGCTTGATTGATTTTTGTGCTAATGTAGTTAGTATTTGGTGTAATTTTACATATTTCAGCTAAATCTGAAGAGCACATGCAATTTATTTGTGCATGTTCAGTAAGTATTGCTGGGGAAAGGGTTAACGTATTCATCTTTTGGGGTATTTATTCTATGTTTTTATCCTGTTTCTGTGATTGATTGAGTTTTGTGCTAATGTAGTTGGTATTTGGTATAATTTTACATATTTTAGATAAATCAGAAGGGCACATGCAATATATTTGGGCATTTTCAGTCAGTATTGCTGGGGAAACGGTTAACATACAGTATTCATCATAGGAAGGGAAGAGGATGTGTAGCTCAGATCTTTGCCCTGAAATATGTTGTAGAGAAATATCTTGAGAAGGGACAAAAGTTGTATGCTGCCTTCATGGACTTGGAGAAGGCCTATGACAGAGTTGATAGAGAAGGTACCGGTATGTAGAAAGTACTTGGAATATACGGAGCAGATAGCAAGTTGCTGAAAGCAGTGAAAAGCATGTATGAGGGTGCAAAGGTGTCAGTATGTGTTGAGAATGAACAGAGCGAGTTCTTTGATCTGAATTTTGGGTTAAAGAAAGGGTGTGTGATGTCCCCGTGGTTGTTCAATATATACTGTACTGTGTATGGATGGAGTCATAAAAGAAATGCAAGGATGAGCAGTGGATGTTGGTGTACCACTAATAAGGGAAAGCAACGAGTGGAATGACAGAGTTGATAGAGAAGGTATGTGGAAAGTACTGAGAATATATGGAGTAGATGGCAAGTTGCTGAAAGCAGTGAAGAGTATGTATGAGAGTGCAAAGGTATCAGTACGTGTGAAGAATGAACAGAGGGAGTTCTTTGATCTGAATGTTTGGTAAAGCAAGGGTGTGTGATGTCCCAATGGTTGTTCTATATATACAGTATATGAAGAAATACAAGGAAGAGCAGTGGATGTTTGTGTACTGCTGTTTGCTGATGATATGAATGGAGTTGCAGGGTCTGGTAAATATGTTTGGAACAGTGTGCGAAAAACGGAATCTGAAGGTAAATGCGGGGAAGAGCAAGGTTATGGTCTTCGAAAGGGGTGAAGCCACAGAGTGTGAGGTGAAGTTGAACGGTCAGGCTATGGAGATTGTCAGCTCATTTAAGTATCTTGGCAGTGTACAGAGTAAAGATGGGAGTATGGATGAAGAAGTGTGGGAGAGGGTGCAACAGGGGAAGAGGGTTGTAGGAATGCTGAAAGCAGTAACATGAAATAGCGTGGTCAGCATGGAACTGAAGAAGTCCTTGCATGACAGTGTGGTAATCCCGACACTGACTTACGGAAGCAAAGCATGGACGTTGTTGGAGAGATTCAAACCAAGAGTGAAAGGGATGGAAATTAGTTACTTGAGAAGTGTGTGCAGAGTTACATGGAGGGATAGACAGACGAATGAGGAAGTACGAGAGAGGTGTGGTGTGAATGTACTGGAAAGTGCGAAAAAGAACACCTTGAGATGGTTCGGCCATGTGGAACGTATGGGAAGCGAGAGAATGACTAAGAGAGTGTACGAGTGAGGTGGTAGGACAGGGGAGAAATAAACCGAGAGAGAGGTGGAAGGATGGAGTTAAGAAGTATATGCGTGAAAGCGGTGCTGGATGGGAGGAGGGGCATCGACTGACTGGGGACAGAGGTGCATAGGGGTGTTTCGTTCGTGGCCAATCCTTCGGGGATCAAGGCGTCCGTCAATAGATAGATAGATAGATAAATTCATCTTTAGGGCTATTTCTTACATTTTCTTTATCCTGTTAGTGTACTTTATTAAAATTTTTGGTAATGTAGTTGGTAATTGGTGTAATTTTACATATTTCAGATAAAGGATGTCAACAGAATAACAAATGATGAGCTGAAGAGACGTTTAGGTATAAAGAGTATTAGCGAGGAGATGCGTACAAGTAAACTGGGATGGTATGGACATGTGGAGAGAATGGATGAACAAAATTGGGTGAAAAGATGCAGGTCTGCGATTGTGGAGGGAGCTGCACCAAGAGGTGGACCGAGTAAGACCTGGGATCGGACTATACGTGCCGATCTCAAATCCAAAAACTTGACAAGTAAAGCATCCCTTAACAGGGTTGCCTGGAACGCCGCCATTAGGAAAAGAGACTGAAACTGCACATCTGTGTGGAGCACTCAGTCTTAAAATGTTATGTACATATGTTTGTATAAATCTGAAGAGCACATGCAATCTATTTAGGCATTTTCAGTCAGTATTGCTGGGTAAAGGGTTAACATATTAATCTTTTGGGAGTATTTCTTCCATTTATTTATCCTGTTAGTGAGTTTTATTGATTTCAGTGCTACTGTAGTGGTATTTGGTGTAATTTTACATATTTTAGATAAATCTGAAGAGGACATGCAATATAATTGGGCATTTTCAGTCAGTATTGCTGGGGAAACGGTTAGCATACCTGTAGTCATCTTAGGAAAGGAAGAGGATGTGTAGCTCAGATTTTTGCCCGGAAATGTGTTGTGGAGAAATATCTGGAGAAGCGACAAAAGTTGTATGCTGCATTTATGGAGTTGGAGAAGACCTATGACAGAATTGATAGAGAAGGTATGTGGAAAGTACCGGTACTGAGAATATACGGAGTAGATGGCAAGTTGCTGAAAGCAATGAAGAGCATGTATGAGGGTGCAAAGGTGTCAGTATGTGTGGATAATTAACAGAGTGAGTTCTTTAATCTGAATGTTGGGTTAAAGCAAGGGTGTGTGTGATGTCCCCATGGTTGTTCAATATATACCGGTACAGTATATGGATGGAGTCATGAAAGAAATACAAGGAAGAGCAGCGGATGTTGGTGTACCGCTGATAAGGAAAGGAAACGAGTGGAAGTTGCTTCAACAGTACAGTACCAGTACTACTGTTGCTGACAACACAGTTCTGATGAGCGATAGTGAATGGGAGTTGCAGGGTCAGGTAAATATGTTTGGAACAGTGTGTGAAAAACGGAATCTAGAGGTAAATGCTAGGAAGAGCAATATTATGGTCTTTAAAAGGGGTGCAACCATAGAGTGTGAAGTGAGGTTGAACGGTTATGAAGAATGTCAGCTCATTTAAGTATTTGGGCAGTGTGTTGAGTAAAGATGTGAGTAGGCCTATGGATGAAGAAGTGTGGGAGAAAGTGTAACAGGGGAAGAGCGTTGTAGGAACTCTGAAAGCAGTAAGAAGAAATAGGGTGGTCAGCATGGAAGTAAAGAAGTCCTTGCATGACAGTGTGGTAATCCCGACATTGACTTATGGGAGGGAAGCATGGACGTTTCTGACTGGGATTGATCATTGATAATCATCGGTTATGCTAGTTGGAAAATTAGTGGGCTAGAATGTAGAGTTCGGGTGTACCGCCAGTCTTGTTTAAACTACGCGGAGCGGCGGCGGACGCTGGCCATCATGTTCCCGTCTATTTGACTGCTTTTGGATACAATAATAGGTTGAGGGGGGTCACCCCCCCATGACATATTATTATCATCATATATATTGCCAGCAGGAGGCAAATAACCGAAAAAAACGCCTTCAAAATAGAAGCGAACTAAAGGCTGGTTCACACATAGCCGAGTCGGTGCGCGAGTCCAACACGAGTGATGAAATTTTGCTATTCAGCAATGACTCGTCGATACTCCTCAACACTCGTATAGACTTGTGCTACGCTCGTGTATACTCTTTGTTTACTCGACACACTAGTGGGTACTCGCCACGGGGTCCAAAAATTTCATGCATGCATGACATTTTTGGGCCCCGTGGCGAGTACCCACGAGTGTGGCCTAAATATGTGTAGACTCGTGTACATACGTGTTAACTCATGTTTGACTCTGAATAACTCTTGGGTATTCGGGTTAACTCGTGTTTACTCGTGTAAACCCGTGTAACACTCTTTGGTGATTCGTCGCTTTTCGTCATTTCGACGTTGACGAAGCAACACGTGTCTACACGCAACAACACGTATGTAACACACATGCAACACGTATCAACAAGAGTAGAAAGCACGAATGTGAGTGCCAAAATTTGGTGCCCCCATGATGCCAGAGTTTCCACGATTCAAACACGAGTAAACAAGAGTAAACACGATCCACTGAGAAAAAAACACGAGTGTAACACGAAAAAGCAAGTGTCATTTGAAATACCGTTATTTCAAAAATGTAGGACGAATCAACGAGAGTTTACACGAGTTTACACGGATGTAACACGAGTTAACACGTGTGCAACAGAGATTCAACGCGTTGTCTTTCGTGTTGATCCGTGTAAGAATCGCGTTGACTCATGTTAGACTCGTCCATACTCTTTGTTTACGTGCCCTGGAATCTGGTCATTATTTTTCAAATTTTTGACACTCGTGTTGGGTTCGTGTTACACTCGTTTTGACTCTCAGTGACAGACTCTTGCATGAACACGTGTTGACTCGTATTGACTCGAGTTAACTCGTGTTACACTCTCCTTGACTCGGGAGCAATTGCTACTCGCGGCTGACTCAGCCTCCAGCGACGGCGATAATCGACGAGTGTGACTCGTGTTGGACTCGCGCACCGACTCGGCTATGTGTGAACCAGCCTTTAACCACGGTGATCGACATATGTAAACATGACGGCGGCGGTGTCGGCGTCGAACACTTGCGATAATGTTCCCGTCTATTTTGAATGCCATTGGATACAATAATATGTTGAGGGGGGGCTTTGCCCCCATGACGTGTTGTCATCATCATATATATTGCCAGTAGGGGGCAAACAACCAAAAAAATTGCCGCAAAGCCCTCCCCTCAACATATTATTTTATCCAATGGCAGTCAAAATAGACGGGAACATGATCGCAAGCGTCCGCCGCCGCCGTCATGTTTACATGGTCGATCGCCGCAGTTACTGTAAGTTCGCATTTATTTTGAGTGTTTGACGACGATTTTTTTTGGTTAGGCCTATTTGCCCCCTGCTGGCAAATTATATGATGATGACAATATGTCATGGGGGGTGTTTGCCCCCCTCAACATATTATCGTATCCAACGGCATTCAAAATGGACGGGAACATGATGGCAAGCTTCCGTCGCCGCTCTGCGCAGTGTAAACAATGGTGGCGGTACGCCCGAACTCTACATTCTACCCGGCTAGGCCTATATTATAGGCTACAATAAATAAGTAGGCTAGGCTATTTTATCTATAGGCTAGGCCTAGTCTAATATTACAATTTTAGGTAGCATTCAAGTTGACTACAGCAAGACTTACCCTTGACCAGGTATAGGCTATCCTAGTGTTTACTAGGCCTATACCCCTTTGAAAGGACATTAGCCTAGCCTAACCTAACAACCTTACCTAACCTATTATAGTAGGCTATTATGGGTGGGGGCTGCAGCCCCCACACCCCGATTTTTGGTGTATTTGTCTATTTTGTCTGTGAAGTGGGAATGTTTTCAATTTGTCGATAACGAAAATCCTCCATGCGGACTATAGCCTATGGAGAAAAATATGGCGAATCTATTGTTGCCTATCATCTCTAATAAATTGTTTCTCATAATGCTGCAGTAGTGTCGTTTAAAATACCATCCATTTAATTGTGTGCCTTTAAAAATGACCTAAATTAGGCTATAGGCTACTGGAAGATTAGAAGAATCTTTAAGAAAGACTAGGTTAGGGTTATTGTCGTGCCAAAGCTAGATTATAGCCTAAATATAAAAGGAAGTGAATAAAATGAAATATGCCGAAAAAAATCGCCGTCAAAATAGACGCGAAGTTAACCGCGGCGATCGCCCTATGTAAACATGACAACCATACACCCGGTAACTACATCCATCCCATTAAAAGTTACTGTGGGACACAAAATATGTTGAGGGGGTCTCTGCGGCTCTGCCCCCCACGTCGGCCCGTCACGTATTATGATGTACGGTAAGTCATCATCATCTGTGCTAATTCATAGGATCCCCAATTAAGGACAAAGTCAATCAACAGACGAAATAAGCTCCCAAATTACAATAACATAGCGGCCCGCCGTTTATGGGCGACTTTTTACACGTCATTTTAAATGTTACATTCCTGCCCTAGTCTAGGCCTAATAGATTTTTCCAAAGAATCAAACTTAAATTAAAAGGAAGTAGCCTAGCCTACAGTTTATAGGAAGGCTATTCCAACATGCATACCAGAACTTAGGCTAGCCTAGGCCTAGGCTATATGAAAATTTGTGGGTGGTCTGCCAAAAAAGAATCACTAGGCCTATTAGGCTATGGGTAGGCTAGTATGGGGTGCATTTTGCAAATCTTTTGAACTCTTAGGCCTAGGCTAGGCTAAATTAAAACTCACAAAATCTGAGTAAAACCAGCACTAGAATTTTGTCTTGTCTTGTCTTGGGGGTTAAGGGCAACCTCAGGCGAATACACGCCCGCTCCGGCCCTACCGTAGTCGCGGAGATCCTATGTCACAATTAAATTAGTTTATAGTTAAGGTTAAAATTCACCACCGTGTCACTTTCACTCTAGGTCATTTGTAGAACCGTAACACTGTAAAGGCAACAACCCAATAGCAGGTCATCAGGTGGCGAACCAGAGACCTACAAACCGCGGTACTAGGGCCAGAGCAATGTCTTGAAGCGAGGTGCCCTTTATCAACCAACCCCAGACAATCCAGTAGGAGCTGTCGGAAGGAATCCATCTTTGAAGCCAGAAAGGGACGCCCATCCACATGCTCAGTGACGGGATGAGGTGAGGCTTAGGAGGCATATGTAGGACAACCAAATGTAGGATGTGGAGGGGAAGAGGTACCGTACGACGATACATGGGATGCGGAGACAGCGGAGGGAAGAGCTCGTCAAAGTCATACGGTTCCTCAGGACCTCAACAATAACCGGGGGACGGCCGGTGCGGGCAATGGTCGATCGCCGTAGTTAATATAAGTTCGCGTCTATTTTGACGGCGATTTTTGTTTTAGTTAGGTTAGGCCTAGGCTATTTGCCCCCTGCTGGCAATATATATGATGATGACAATATGTCATGGGGGGTGATTGACCCCCTCAACATATTATTGTATCCAACGATCTCTAACCTCTGTATCTCAAAATGGGCTAGAGCAAATTGGCTGTAAATTTCCACATCTAGGCTATTCCTTGGCAGATTTGCTCCCTCCAATTAATATTTATTAGCATAAATTCAGCCTAGTTTAGCCTATAAAACAAAAACTAACATTTGTTTAGCCTAGGCCTACATATAAAAAGAAAAACCCCACTCGTACTGCAATTATAAGCATAAATATGAGTATCTAAGTTACAAAGCAAATGCTTTTGTATAAAATAAACCATAAAATTGTCATCTTTCAACTGTTGAGGTCATAAATATAAAAAAATCTGATACATTAGGAAAAAATGCGTTAAGAGTTGTGTTAGCGCGTCTATCGTCCCCTTTATTTACGTAGTCGCACGCTCGCAGTTACATTCGCGTCTAATTTGACTGTGGTTATTTGCCCCTGCTGGTGATATATATGATGACAATAAGTCATAGGGGGATAAAGCCCCCTCAATCCATTATTGTATCCCACGGCCAGGCGGCGTTGGGTAAATTGTTTTGTTACCGGCCGGCGGATTGAGAGTGGCTTTAGGCTTTACCAAAGTTTACCCCAGCAGTTAAATTAGAAGCGAATGTAGGCCTAACTGCGAGCGTGCGAATAAGCTATATAAACAAAGCTTTTGGTATGCCCACAACTACAACTCTTACCAAAACTGCAATTAGCCTATTTTTGTTTGTTCTTTCAGTCTAGGCTAAATTGTGGTAGGCTAGGCTAAATTCTTTAACATGTGTACTATTGTGTAGGCCTGTGCTTTCCAATAGAAGTAAAAATATGTAGCCTAGCCTAATGCAATTTTACTAAAACCCAAGCCTACCTGAATTTATGCAGAGCTCAACAGCAAAAACAAAAAAAATATGTTGAGCAGTGAAATAAAATTAAGCTAGGCCTAGGCCTGTTTTCTCATAGGCCTAATAACCTAATGAAGTATACTATAGCCTAACCTAATTTAAGTTATTTCACAAAATACTAATAGGCCTACCCAGCCCTCCTCATGCATTATTTTCCATTGTAAAATAAGTTTGTGCTAAACTGCAGTAATGAAAGGTAGCCTATAAATAGGCTATTGTTGGCTAAATGTTGGCTGTGCAATTGTCTCGATTTGACTATTTTTACCTAATTAGGCCTAAAGCAGCCTGAGCCTATTCCCAACCCCCAAACAGTATCCCATGTTAAGCCCTAGGCTAGGCCTAGGCCTAATCCCACTCTCAATCAAAATTCGAACTGCTAAATTCGTACCTACCGGTAGCGCTGCCTAGGCTAGGTCTATATTTTTCGTGAATAGATAATTATAGAAAATGGTTTAAAGGAAAGACCATCCTATATTATGTTCAAATAATATGTAATAGCACTGTGTATGGTTGTATTAAATTTAAATAGTGATAGATGTGTATATTAATGGGATAAATACTCCGAAGTTCGCATACGTTCAGAAAATTATAGTGCAACACTGTTGCCAGATACTAATCAATGCCATTATCATTATATCATAATGCATTTTACTCATTTGCATAATTTCAAATACCTAGGACATTAATATAATATTTTCCTATCTTTTTTGTAGTGATATTTGTCTGATTTAGTGGTATATTGGTGTCTGTCTAGGGTTATAATGCATTATAAAAGTTACCTCTGAATCTCTGACTTGGTAACAGTTCGGTATGGGCCGGCTTAAGTAACCCTGCTTTCTTTGAGTACTACACGGCAAGAGAAGCTTTCGGTTCTGTCATTACTGTTCAAGGTAAACAGCAACTGCTAAATTTGACATCATGTTCAAATAATATGTAATAGCACTGTCTATGGTTGTATTAGACAAAAATCGTGATAGGTTTCTATTTTATGTGGATAAATAGTATTAAGCTGAATAAACTGAATACCGAAAGTTCACTAGAGTGGTTGTTGATACATTTGCTAGATATGAGGGAGGAGGGAGGTAGGAAGTAAGGGCAGGGTAAGTCACACAGGCAATGGGGGACAATACAAAATTTGTCTGCTATTTTTCCCGCCTTTGGTTCTCACCAACCTAAATTTGTTGCCATCGAGTGAATTGAATTTTTTAAATCGCAGTCATCAAAATATCACTGGATTTCTATAGTCATGAATGTTACAGACATATTACTCTAACATTCTATTCAGTACATTGTCCAATATACAAAGTATTTATGATTAATAAAACATATTTGATTAGGCCCACAAAAACACATGGCAGTCATTCGAAAAATAGTCCTGTTAATATTTTAATAGATAGGTATCCATGTCCTAAAATTAAAATGATATGTATAAAAACTCGAGATAAACTTATAAAATAATCGTCATTAGCCACTTTACTGGATATTAGATTATACAATTATAAACTAGTTTCAGATCTGGCAAGCGCATAATAAATTGATGCCAGTGTTCGCTACCCATAATAGTCATTATACGAAACTTCTCGGACAGTAAACATCTCTTCCCCACTTAACTTACTTTGTTAAATTTGACATTAGTTGTGAATCTATGTGCACATTAGCAGTAATGGTGGTAGATATTTGTTTCTCACAGATGGAAATCTTAATATAATGTGGATTATAGTCTTAATAAAGGTAAAATGTTCAGTTATAGATTGTGTCGTGCGTGCGTGTGTGTGTGTATTCCAAGGTTGCGAGCGCACATCACATCTCCAAACTCGCCCAAAAGTAGCCCAATCACTTAATACCGCACAACAGACAATTTCAGCTATTTTAATCCTATCACACACATTTTCTGATATGTTTATCTTTAACAGCCATGCATGCATGATACTATGAGTTCCTCAAATATAACTAGGCCTAGTCCCATATAGCCTACTGTATGAGTAGTGGCCTACGTGTCACATCATTTAAATTTTAATGAAATGCCACATACATAATTATCACAATCATGCACTCATCAAATCTGCATCAATGTCCCAATCCCCCCTCACAAACAATCACTTAATTAGGCTATTCAGTCACCACCACATAGGCTACCATACATCTATAGTACAACCAACAGAAAGCCATGATGAACGTTTGTATGAAATGTAGCCTAGCTATAGGCTACTCAACACTCGACACCTCTACAACTTTAATAGTATATAGAACCAGCCCAATTCCGCTTTCCTCAATGTTAGTTAGTTAGGATAATACTTCAGAGGCTATCCACCCCATCACACTGTAAATCAAGAATATAATATAGTTTGAAATGGAAACTCGCAAACCTACGCTTCTGAACGAATCCTAACTAGCCCAATGGTGCGAACAAAAGAAGACCTTGGCAACACTGTGTACGTATATCCCGCCGCGGTCAGATGACGACCTAAACAGTCGCCCGTGGAAAAGGCAGTGTTGTAAATTTTGTTGTCATCATCTTTTTCGAATTTCCTGCATCTCCACGTATGTAATTTGCTGCCTCTGTGTTCTATGACATTCTGATTCACATTGATTGATTTCCTGTCACTGGTCTAATAAGAAATATAGCCGGTAACATATTTAGCTGCCCGATTTGATAGTGGATTATAAATTGGAAACTTAAAAGCACACGATAGCTTGTTTTGTAGGAAAGAAATTATAGTGCGCAGGCGCAGACATTCAACCTGCCAAATTCTACAGCTACAGAATATAATACCGTATGTTCAGCCAATTTCTACTGAAACACGTATTTGTTAGTAACTAAAAAGGAAGTAAATACAATACTTCAATGAGTATTAAAATTTCGCCCAGCCTATCACACCACATTAGATGAAACTAAATTTCTTGTTCAATAAGCTGATATTTATGTATCGAATTATGTTAATTATTATATATTCACTGCATTAACGAGTATATAACCATCATATTATGAATCTAGTAAAAATATACTACACAACTATGTGTCAGATAAGTGTGCAAACTGTATTAAACCTCTTAAATCACGAAAACCCTCAAACACTTCAATGGTGTATCACACACGATAGTCATTTGAATAAGACCCCCAGCGCCATCTGGATTTTTAGTACTATTTTCCCTCATTGCCAAAACTTTAAAGGTCCATATCATTGTTATTAAACAAAGCATTTGGCAAAGGGAGGAATTGTTAATAACCTTAGCCAATACTCTGTCATTCACCAAAAATAAATTTGAATTATCATTATTATTTGGTAGGGTAGGTATGTATAGGTAGGTTGGCTAAATAATTGCTGGAATTCGTAGGGACTCGAACTGTTTTGAGAGAGTTAAATACAAAAAAAATAATAGATCTGAATAATAAAGAGATTATGTTATTAAGCAAAACTGGGGGATGCGTGGAAGCCTATAGACTGTAGACGGTAAACTTTGTGTGGGTAGCGAATGCGGTTTTAAAGTCATTTAAGAATAGACAGTTTTCAATGCTGCGGCCAAACTATTCCACCCATTTTTATTCTTTTGTTATCAAAACGTTCGGAATCGCGAGCCTCACCCAACTACACAAGCATGGCTTTGATCATCGGCATAGTTTTCAAGATGTGAAATTTTAAGTGGAATTCGAGGTTTTTTCAAGATTGCCGGAAAAAAAAACACGTGCAAAAGCAAAACCTTCTCTATAACATTTGCGGAGCATTAGTAGGGGAGTCCGTATGCCAAAGCCCAGTCGTTTCCTATGAGTGGGAGAGACGGTATTTAGGCGTCAAGTTTTTCGGGAAATCGGCTGCCACGGACCTGTTTTTTTTTTTTTTTTTTTTTTTTTTTTCTATGTGATTGAAGGAGGCAAAAGGCATAACTGCCTATAGCGAGTGCCTCCCCCATAGTTGAAAGAGTGACAGGGCCAAAATCAAGGGACGTTCGAGCCAAAATGCCTGGACACACAGAGTTTGAAGCAATTTAAGTCATAGGAAGAGGGAAAGACTGATTCTGGGAGAGAGTTCCAGAGCTCAGATGTTGAGTAGAAGAAAGTTTGAGAGTAACGTTTCACTCTTGGGTTGGAGAGTTGCACAGAGTAGGGGTGGGATTGAGTTGCAAGACGGGTACCACGTGCCCTACGTAAAGGAGGTGGTATGCACTGGGATAGCTCTGAGGAACACTGATTATTATAGTAGCGATAGAATAGCGAGAGAGATGCAACATTGCGGCGGAGAGAGAGAGATTGCAGAGAGTTGGTGAGTGGACGGGAGTTAATGATACGAAAGGCCTTCCTTTCAACTTTGTCTAGGAGAGCGGTGTGAGAGGAACCTCCCCAGACATGTGAACAATACTCAATACAAGGGCGCACTATGCCCCTGTACAGAGCAAGAAGCTGTGCAGGGGAAAAGAACCCCCTAAGGCGGTTGAGCACACCCAGCTTCTGGGAGGCTGCCTTAGCAAGACTGGTAATATGGTCCTTCCAAATGAGAGCAGAAGAAAAAGAGACACAGAGAATATTGTTTGGCCGCCATGCCGGATGTTTAGTATATCAAAAGTTGCCCAATACAAAAACGCACATCTTGTGAAAGTTTGATCCCGATCCAAAAAGCGGTTCTGGAGTTATTGCGTCGAAACCGAGGCGTAAGAAGAATTTGGATGAAAAACCGGGTTTAATGATTACAATAGGGGTTTCCCGTAGGGGACGAACCCCTAATAATGAATAAAATCAAAAATAAAATCGGTATCACACGAGCGCTTTTCCCCTCAATTTGTATGGTAAACATTATGTCATGGGACCTTTTAGAGGAATCCTTTAAATGAAATTAATCTAATAGTTAATAACGAGAAGAATATGAACCGGATGATAAAATAATAGTCAAACAAAACCGATTATTCACAGACCTTGAGGCGTACGGATGCTGTCAAAAATATCATATATTATAGGATGAGCAAAAACCTATAATGATATGTGGCACCGGCTGGCTGGGGCAGACGCTCGCTGGGGCAGTATATATTACAAAAATGGCTCTGTGTATTTTAGGACGGCTGGCAAATAATCTCTTCTGTGCCGGCGACGTCTTTTTACTTTTATTCTAGCTATTTTTAAACGATTTTGTGCAGTTTATTACGAAGGACTTGTGGTCGTAAAAAGGTTAAGGGGGTGACCTGTTTTTGTTCTGTCCTTTTCTATCTTTCTCTGGCTTGTATCCATTTGGCCCCATTCAGCCTACTGTTTTAAGATGTTTATCCCCATCCAGGTGTAAATTTTTTACTAGTGAGCGGTAGCGAGCCAGCATATTTTTTATTTTTGTTTGACAGCAGGCTAAATTTGTACATTTTTCGATAGAAAAATGTGTCCGGCGAAGCCGTATTTCTTCATATAATGCTGGCTCGCTATCGCTCGCCAGGAAGAAATCAACACCTAGATGGGGATAAACGTCTTAAAATAGTTGGCTGAATGGGGCCGAATGGATACAAGCCAGAGAAAAAGAGAAAAGGACAGAAATAACAAAAAGCAGGTCACCCCCCTTAAGTGAGAGAGTTCGAAGGCTGTTAATTGTTGGAGGCCATTTACCGTATAAACTAAATAAAATGGTCTGCTGGTAGCCAGAACAAAGTTAAAGGGACGGCACCGGTACTCGATGGATTAACACACTATTATAAGTCTGGCATAAACCAAAGTTTCTTCTATTATAATCAGTATTATTAAATATGCAATAATAGAATCACGTTTTACTATACTTATTATGTCTTTGGAAGTGTTAAGGGGAGATATCCACTCGAGGGATTTTTTTTCTTGACCCCTTTCTCCCTCATGGTTAGCCCCATTGCTTTTGATATTATAAGACGTTCGCCCCATTAGTTTGGCGATTTTAAGAACTTTCGCCCCATTTCTGTCAATTGTAAGACTTTTCGTGCCATTTAGGTGTCGATTTTTTCCTGGCGAGCGATAGCGAGCCTGTAATTTAAGAGGAACCGGCCTTTGGCCGGGACATTTTTCTACCGAAAAATGTACACATTTATCTTGAAAGGGGGTCAAGGGGGTGAATTTTTTAGATTGCTGGAGGAGTAGGAAACAAACTAAAAACCTCCCCTTAACATGGCATAAAATAACGAAAATTCAATTTAAATTTGATCTTATTATGCTTCCGGCAGTGATAAAATGGCCAACAGTAGCGTAATATCACGCTAAATGTTCTCTTATTATGTCTTTGCAAGTGATGATAATGGTAAACAATAATGTAATTCCATGTTAACTTTACTATATTCCATTTCTCATCCATACCAGTCCTAAAACCAAATCACCCCGGTTTTGACACATTGCATTTATTATTGATTATTATTTCAAAACATATTCCGTCATCACACATAGGCCTAATGCTGTTTTTATTGCATTAGCTATTACAGAATCATTTAATTGAAACTCAACTTGCAATATTGTGCATAATTATATATTTCCGACTGCCAATGATATCCTTAACCCTTTCAGTAAACGCCGACACTTTCCCTCCATTATTCTAACATTAGACGAATTTCCTCAGTTTCGAAAGGTTCTCTAGGAATGAAAGGGGTAAAATCAATCTCAAATAACCATATGAGTTCTCAAAATACTTCCGATGATTAATTAAATCCTCTAACGATAGCTAGGTTAGTGAAAAATATGCTTTACAATACGGACAGAATTCATACAAGATAATAGCTGCTTTTAAATGTATTCTTGTAATTTTGAAACCCCTGCCAGAGAGAGAGAGAGACCGAGCGAGAGAGAGAGAGACCGAGCGAGCGAGAAAGACACCGAGCGAGCGAGAGAGAGACCGAGCGAGCGAGAGAGAGACCGAGCGAGCGAGAGAGAGAGACCGAGCGAGCGAGAGAGAGAGACCAAGCGAGCAAGAGAGATTGAGAGAGATACAGCATTAGAGCAAGAGGAGAGAAACTGAAGAGCATTACTAAGACGAGGAGCATTGATGAGACGAAGATGGCAAGTGGAAAAGAACCCTGGGAGCCGGATAAGCCCCTAGCACCCTGTAAACTGACATCGTATGAGGAGTATTATGATTCTCCAAGTCCCAGTCTCCAGTCTCCAGTCCCGCTTTGACGATTATGTTTCATTTATACTAAAGGGGACAGTGGTTATTTTTGGGGTCTATTTATTTATAGATTATTTTTGTATTTATTTTCATCGCTAGACCTTCATAAAGCTTAAACAAAGAACACTCCCTAGACCCCCTTCAAGATAAATACGTAAATTTTTCGATAGAAAAAAATGTTCCGGCCAAAAGCCGGTTTCTCTTAAAATTACAGGCTCGCTTTCGCTCACCAGGAAAAAATTGACGTCTAAATGGCACGAAAAGTTTTGATATTGATATAGAAATGGGGTGAAAGGTTTTAAAATCGAAAACTAATGTGCCGAACGTCTTAAAATCTGAAAACTAATGGGCCTAAACATGAGGAAGAAGGGGGACCAGAAAAACGGTCCATCTCCCCTTAAGCTGCCATTACTATCTACCTATCTATCTGTCTATCTATCCATCCATCCAACCATCTATCTGTCTACCTATCCATCTGTCTATCTATTTATCTATCTATCTATCTATCTATTGCCATTACACCGACTGTTTTATCGGCGTCTCTATAAGCCTGTAACCGATTCTAGCTATAATTGTCCATCCCATTTACCTGATTCTAGCTATAATTGTCCATCC
This sequence comes from Lithodes maja, assembly GCA_037953745.1. Taxonomy (NCBI): domain Eukaryota; kingdom Metazoa; phylum Arthropoda; class Malacostraca; order Decapoda; family Lithodidae; genus Lithodes; species Lithodes maja. Next base: position 28,955 of record JBAKBP010024546.1, read on the forward strand.
CATTTACCTGATTCTAGCTATAATTGTCCATCCCATTTACCTGATTCTAGCTATAATTGTCCATCCCATTTACCTGATTCTAGCTATAATTGTCCATCCCATTTACCTGATTCTAGCTATAATTGTCCATCCCATTTACCTGATTCTAGCTATAATTGTCCATCCCATTTACCTGATTCTAGCTATAATTGTCCATCCCATTTACCTGATTCTAGCTATAATTGTCCATCCCATTTACCTGATTTGACCATAAAATACCTGATACATATACAGCCGTTACCGAGCCCAGGTACTAATTAATCGACCTGTGTGAATTATATTATTTATATTATTATTATATTATTTCTGTTAATATTTGTACATCCAAGAACAGGAAGCCACAACGGATATCAGTTATGGTCTATTTATTTATTCATTATTATTTATTATTATTTATTATTATTATTATTATTATTATTTGTTTAACAGCTGATGATAAATTTCTACGTTCCTATCTTAGTTACTCGGCTATTACGTAACCTTTGTAGAGAAATATGTTGTCTTTAATGAGAACTTGGCATTAATATCATGCAGAGACCAAGGACATTTATATTTTGTCATTAAGGGGCGATGGTTCGTTGTTCTACCCACTTTTCCCTAATGTTTAGCACCGTGAGTTTTCAGATTTTCAGACGTTCGCCCCATTAGTTTAGCGATTTAATGGCCTTTCGCCTCATTTCGTTATAAATGTTAAGACCTTTCTTGCCATTTAGGTGTCGATTTTTTTCCTGGCGAGAACATAATAGTGACCCTGTTATTTTACAATGTACACATGTATCTTGAAGGGGCGGTCTATTTTTTTTTTTTTTTAATCTTGATGGAGGTCTAGCGAGGAAACTAAAAAGATAATAAAAAGATGCATAAGTGAACAAATAAATACGAAATAGTATCGATAAATCAGTTGCTAAGGGATTCAATTTACCATCAGCTGAAATAAACCCGACTACAGTATACCCGCCGGAAGCCAAATGACCGTGTGACGCTGCCTTATGTACAGTCGCGCTAATAAGTGATGGATCGGCACCAAGTATGTTTTGATCAATAATTGGTAACAGCAATAGCTAAGCTTCATTTCGTCATATCGAGTGAAATATACAAACATATTCCAACACTTACGGTACCCACCCTATTCAGCATCTAACAAACATTAATACAACACAGAGCGAGCCAAACGTAATGAGAGCAGAGACATGACTTATTAGCGCTACCGTACAGTCACTCATACAAATTCGCGGACCCCCTATGATTTCATGTATGCAACTATGACTATCTGGATTGATTTTGGAATGGAACTTGCTTGTCAATTGATAGTATAATATATAGTTTGGTAGTTGGTGTATAGACAATTATATTCTTCATATCGCTTCCAGAGATATACCTCCATAGTTAGAAATAGGTGAGGTCCATGAATTTGTACGAGTGACTGTACCGGCATCCCTCCAGTCTTCTCTATTCTCGGAACGCTCCTTGGGCTTTCTATTCTTTTTATATATACTATACTGAAGATATACAATAGTCGTTTATTAATCCGTCCTCCTTTTGATCTGGCTAACCTGTGTCACACGAACGCTTTTTCCGGCAATTTGTTCAGACAATTGTAGTCTGGCATCATTTTAAGTAATGTTATACACTATATCAGTGTCTTAAAATCATATACATTCAGTCTACAGTAGTTGTCGATTCAAATGCGATAATAATCTCTCTCTCTCTCTGGTGAGGTATCCTTATCTTTCACTCTTCTGTATCTGGGGTTCTGCTGTTTCCACTAGAATTAAAGTCACCTCGGGTAGATCGCAAGTTCGGTGTGGTCAGTGTACCAATTTAATTCTAAGTAATGTTGTCTCCATTGTATAATTTCTATTTTTTTTTCTCTCTCTCTCTCTCCAAGATCGACGCACCTGACAAATTCTACGACAAGGCCTTCAGCACAAATAGCCGACTAAAATATTTGTGTCTGAGGGAAGAAGTTGAATTCATCAACCTCTGGGACAACTTCTACAACCAGCCTACTCTGTTCCGCAAGGATGGCACTCATCTAAACCCTGTGGGTTCAGCACGCATGGGTCGTCTCCTACAAGAAGCAGTCCGCAGCCATGGATAAAAAAACGCCATCCGAGAAGAAGCAACAGTGACATAAATCATCCAACGCCAAGAAAAAAACAGAGGCAACCGAGGACCACCAGCGATAAGGACCGAAGACAGCGAGGACCGAGGACAGCCATGAACATAAATGTAGATCCGACAAGAACCAAAAATATTATTAAAGAGCGTTCCGTGAGTTCTAAAATAACAAATTTAAAGGTTTTCTATGCAAACGCTCATAGCATACGCAATACATTTTCAGATTTAGAGGAGCTAGTGTTTACAGAAAATTATGATGTGATTGGCATAACAGAATCTTGGCTCAATACAGAAGATAGAGACTTTTTAGCAGAGTATTCACTTCCCGGTTATGTAATGTTTGAGAAAAGCCGAATAAATCGAAATGGAGGTGGCGTTTTACTTTATATCAAAGAAAGTCTTAACCCTACCCTCTTGTCAAAACCTCAAATTGTGAACGTCGACGCATCTTTTGTGCTAATAAAGAATAATAAAGGTACAAAAATAATACTTGCATTAATATACAGACCTCCAGCTCAATCAGTGCAAACTGACCGAGAAATTTACGAACAAATTGCAGATGTAAGTAACTCACAAGATACCATAATTTTTGGCGACTTTAATTTACCTGTGACCAAGTGGGGTGATACTCTTACTTCACACTCCGGACATGACTTGTATACGACCTTACAAGAGAGTTCGCTTTATCAATTTGTTCGAACGCCGACCCGTGGTAATAACGTTCTTGACATTGTACTTGCAACAAAAGAAGAATTAATAAAGAATTTGAATGTTGGTGATGAATTCAGTAACAGCGACCATCGTACGATAACTTTCACTTTAAAGTTTACTAGTAACGAACCAAATAGTAGCATTGAAAAAGTCCCTAATTTCAAGAAAGCAAACTTCCATAAACTTAGAGCTATGTTTAAAGAAACTGACTGGAGCTTTTTAATTCACAATAACGACATAAATACATCTTGGAAGTTATTCGAAGCCACTTACCTAAAAGCAGTGCAAGACTGCATACCATCGAAAATACGGCGTCCAGGCCATAATAATAAGCCCAAATGGTGGAATAAAGATATTTCAAACTGCCTGCTTGCTAAAAAATTTGCTAATGATAGATTAAAATCCTCACAAAATGACGAAGAACGGCTAAAATTTGTAGAGCTACGACGCAAAGCCAAAAAGTTAATTAAGCAAAGTAAAAAGACCTTAGAGTTACATATTGCGAATCAAAGTAAAATAAACCCGAAAGAATTCTATAGTTATATCAGAAAGAAAAAAGTAGTTACTTCAACTGTTGGACCGTTAGTCGATGAAAATGGAGAATACACCAAAGACGAAGTACAAATGAGTAATGCCCTCAATACCTTCTTTGCATCAGTTTTTACAACAGAAGACCTCAGTGATATCCCTACACCATCACCGATTCAGATTGATAATTCAGATGTTCTAAGCAATATCACCGTTACAGAGAGAGAAGTATTGAATTGTTTAGATAAACTCAAGGTAAATAAAACGCCTGGACCAGATACAATCTCGCCTAGAGTTCTAAAGGAAGCTAAGGATGAGCTCTCCAAACCACTGACATTACTATTCAATAAATCCTTGCAGTCTGGAACTATGCCCGATCAGTGGAAGCTAGCCAACGTAACACCGATATTCAAAAAAGGCAGCAAATCCCTACCCAGTAACTATCGTCCAATTAGCTTAACCTCAGTTGTATGTAAAATGCTAGAAACGGTCATACGAGACAGACTCGTAAATCACTTAGAGGAAAATAACATACTTAAAGATACTCAACACGGCTTTCGTAAAAAACGTTCCTGTTTAACAAACCTCTTGGACTTCTTCCACGATATCCTCAACCTCTACGATGAGAGTAAAGCTGTAGATATTATATACCTTGATTTTCAAAAGGCCTTTGACAAAGTTCCCCACAAACGTTTACTGCTAAAACTAAAAGCGCATGGAATACAAGACGGTATGTTGAAATGGATAGAAAATTGGCTCAGCGACAGAAAGCAAAGAGTAGTCATAAACGGTAAGGCATCTAAATGGACCAATGTAAGTAGCGGGGTACCCCAGGGATCGGTACTAGGACAATTCTCTTTCTAATTTACATCAACGACATAGATGAGGGTCTCACCTGTACAATCTCAAAATTTGCTGACGATACAAAAATTGCAAATAGCGTACTCTCAAAAGAACACGTTGACGATATGCAACACAATCTAGATAAATTGTCATGTTGGGCCCAAATTTGGCAAATGAGTTTCAATGCGGATAAATGTAAAGTACTACATATCGGATACCTAAATGAGAAAGCAAACTATTCGATGAATGGCACTCAGCTTAAGAATGTAAACAGAGAAACCGATCTGGGAGTAACAATATCGAGTAACCTAAAACCGAGTCAACAATGTTCAGAAGTTGTTAAGAAGGCAAACAAAATAATTGGCTTTATAGGCAGGTCATTTGAGCATAAATCCAAAGAAGTTATCCTAACCCTTTACAATTCCTTAGTCCGCCCTCTTCTGGAATACTGCGTTCAATCCTGGTGCCCTTATTACCAAAAAGATATAAACAAGCTAGAACGAGTTCAACGTAGAGTTACCAAAATGATACCTAGCCTAAAGAACAAACCATACGAAGAGCGTCTTAGAGAATTAAATCTATTTCCTTTAACCCAGCGCAGATTAAGAGGTGACTTAATTCAAGTGTTCAAAATCATCAAAGGCATCGACAATATGAACTGTAGTAAGTACTTCACTATCGACCAATCTAATTACACGCGGGGAAACGGTTGCAAAATTATTGGTAAATCTTTTAACTCACACGAATCTAAGAATGTCTTCTTCAATCGAGTTGTCAACTTGTGGAATGGGCTTCCCCGAAACGTTATAGACTGCATCACCGTTGATTCATTTAAACTCCGCCTAGACAAATATCTCGCATCAAACCCGCGACTGACTGCGTTTGTAAATGAATAACTTTATTTTATCCCCTCCTCAGTTACTAACCCATCTGTCCCCTACTAACTTCCTAATCCTGCCACGGATATTAGTTCCAGGGCAGTAATTCCCTTTCCAATGTTCCCTTACCCACTCTAAACCACTGTTTGGACACTTGATCCTCAGTGTTTTGGAGGACAAGCAACCTAGAAGGGTCACTAGATCTGTTGTTGCTTGATTTCCTTTGTACTCCTTTGTACTCTCTCTCTCTCTCTCAATCTCACTCTCACTCACTCACTCTCTCTCCCTCATTACTCAAGCAGTGGATTCTACAAATGGATGTTATTGTTAAGGGAAAACCGCCGAATGACGATGGATTGCCGAATGCTGATAGGTTTTATAGACAGGAGAGAGAGAGAGAGAGAGAGAGAGAGAGAGAGAGAGAGAGAGAGAGAGAGAGAGAGAGAGAGAGAGAGAGAGAGAGAGAGAGAGAGAAAGAGAAAGAGAAAGAGAGAGAGAGAGAGAGAGCGCGCACTACTGTACATACCATTGTGACGCACCCAGTGCGTGGCAACGCAACCTGATTGTACTCCTTGGTACTCCACTGTACCGCCACGGTGCGGTACCGTGTACCGCTGTACCGTGCTGGCTGCTTATATTGAGTGTGACAACGTATAACTATGTTCTTTGTATCTCTGCAAAGGTCTCGTCATGTGCTAACCAGTGGTGGGTTTTGTTTTAAGCCATGTCGAGACCTTCCATTTAATATGTAGTATCAATAGAGAAGTTGATAGATAAGACAATGGGAGTTCAGAGAGAGAGAGTGAGTTAGTTTTCAGAGCGAGAGGGTAGCAACGCGCCACGCTGCCGGAGTGGTGGTTGCCAGACGTATGGACCGGTTGGCAGCCTTGCGCTTATAG
>JBAKBP010024547.1:0-34973 GCA_037953745.1 Lithodes maja
TATCCACATAAATAACATATTAAAGACAGTCAATAACATTAGAGCGGAGATATAATGTGCCATATGGACAACCAAACCTGCATAACTTCTGTGACATTTATAAAACTGAACATTAACTGTACACTTCTTCAACGTGAACCAAATAGTACTATTATAGTCACGGGTTATTAGAAGCACATGAGAACTGTCAAGGAAAGGTGATAGCAGCTTAACCCCTTCAGTAACATGACGCCTGTTTCGTTGTGCAATGGGCAATCATTAGATGATTTTCTACAGCTTACCAATGACTTGTAGATAGTATAGGTTGTCCCCCATATGATTTCTAGAGTCATTTCCCAAGATTAATCATAATTTCATTACAGCCATAATCATATGTAACAGTGCCACATAGTATACCGAAAGAGTTAAAATTACATAGTTTATCACCAAGATGTACACGAACTATTGACCTTGACCGTACACACTGCCTTACCCCCAAAGATATTGTGGGGTAGAAAAGTCATTTGTCCTGAGAGAAGAAAAGTGCGGTGGGTGGGCTTCTGAGGCACCTGATTAATTAATTTGGCCGGGGGGAAGGGGGGTTAGGGGGCGAGGGAAAGGTCAAGGAGGTGGGGAAGGGGGGGGGGGTGATACGGAGGAGTGGAGTTGTGTGTTGTTACAAAGGAGTACAAAGGAAATCAAGCAACAACAGATCTAGTGACCCTTCTAGGTTGCTTGTCCTCCAAAACACTGAGGATCAAGTGTCCAAACAGTGGTCTAGAGTGGGTAAGGGAACATTGGAAAGGGAATTACTGCCCTGGAACTAATGTCCGTGGCAGGATTAGGAAGTTAGTAGAGGACAGATGGGTTAGTAACTGAGGGGGGGATAAAATAAAGTTATTCATTTACAAACGCAGTCAGTCGCGGGTTTGATGAGAGATATTTGTCTAGGCGGAGTTTAAATGAATCAACGGTGATGCAGTCTATAACGTTTCGGGGAAGCCCTTTCCACAAGTTGACAACTCGATTGAAGAAGAAATTCTTAGATTCGTGCGAGTTAAAAAAAAAAATCCAATAATTTTGCAACCGTTTCCCCGCGTGTAATTAGATTGGTCAACAGTGAAGTACTTACTACAGTTCATATTGTCGATGCCTTTGATGATTTTGAACACTTGAATTAAGTCACCTCTTAATCTGCGCTGGGTTAAAGGAAATAGATTTAATTCTCTAAGACGCTCTTCGTATGGTTTGTTCTTTAGGCTAGGTATCATTTTGGTAACTCTACGTTGAACTCGTTCTAGCTTGTTTATATCTTTTTGGTAATAAGGGCACCAGGATTGAACGCAGTATTCCAGAAGAGGGCGGACTAAGGAATTGTAAAGGGTTAGGACAACTTCTTTGGATTTATGCTCAAATGACCTGCCTATAAAGCCAATTATTTTGTTTGCCTTCTTAACAACTTCTGAACATTATTATTATTATTAAAATAGGGATTCGCACCAAGCCTAAAAAGACTATGTGGCACCAAAAGAAACTTTGTGGAAAAAAAAAAAAACATCGGAGGTGTTGTGGGGCTGGGCGCAATACGGAGTAGAGGAGAAGAAGACTAGGAAACACTAATTAAAGAAGCTGAAGGAGACGGGTATGGAGGAGAAACCGCATAAGATGTGGGAGGGAGAAAGTGGGGGACTCTCCGAGCATATCGGCTAAAACAAGGGGGCGATTAAGGGAGGATATGAAGGGGAATGCCTGCCGTCGGGCATTGGAGAAACGCGGACAGTCGATCAGGAGATGCTGGACAGACACTGGAATATGGCAGCAAGGACAGAGCGTGGGGACATCACAGGACATCAAATGACCATGCGTGAGCCTGGTGTGGTCGAGCCGAAGATGGGCTAGAGCGGTCTCCCATCGACGATTGCGATGAGAGGAAGACTTCCAAGGTAGGACGGAAGGTTTGACAGAACGCAGTTTGACATCAGACACCCTCATGGAGGTCCATTCGTCCTGCCAGCGCTGACGTAGTAAGTGAGTAACACGCGGGAAGTAATCAGATGCAGGAATACGTCGTGGCACGAGTCGGTGAGAGGTAATAGCAGAGCGGGCGAAAAAATCAACCCGCTCATTGCCAGGCCTCGGAGTCCCCAGGGGGGGGGACCATAAATGCCCCCTCACCCGACCGACCATCCCCTGACGACCCCACACAATTACCTGGACCTCGGCCTGTTACTCTTTCTATTAATTTCTGCAACATTCGCGGACTTTCCTCTAACTTTCACTCTGTTGAGCACCATCTCTCCTCCTACAAACCTGATCTTCTCTTCCTCACCGAAACCCAGGTGTCTGTAGCAACATCCAGCAACCCCTTCTCTGTATCCTCCTACTTTCTCTATCCTAGTTTCAAAGCCAATGGCGGATGTTGTGCATATGTGCACAACAAACTCACTTGCTCTCGTGTTCCCGATTTCGACTCCTCTGAATTCTCAACTTTATGGCTCAAACTTTCCTGTCATTCTCTTACTAAATATTTCTGTGCTGTCTATCTTTCCCCTAACTCTACCAACTTTCCTAAATTCTTTGACTATCTAAACTCTACAGTGGAACACATTCTATCCATTTCTCCTTTCTCAGAAATCTCCATCTTAGGAGATTTCAACATTCACCACCGCCAATGGCTCTCCTCTCACACTACTGATCCACCTGGTGAACAAGCCTACGTCTTTTCTATCCTAAATGACCTAGAGCAGTTAGTTCAGCAACCCACCCGTATCCCGAATCGCATCGGAGATCGGCCCAACATTCTTGACCTGTTTCTAACTTCTAACCCTTCTTCTTATACTGTCGATCTTTTCTCTCCTTTGGGCTCCTCCGACCATAAACTTATCTCTGTCACCTGTCCTATCTCTCCAGTACAGCCACCCGATCCTCCTAGCCGGCGGCGCTTGTGGCACTTTGGCGCTGCCGACTGGGAGGCTCTTCGGCAGTACTTCTTTGATTTCCCATGGAATTATTTCTGCTTCCATGGCCGAGGACCCTCGGAGAGTGCTGAACGCATTACCGAGGTAATCCTATCGGGCATGGAAGCATACATTCCATTCTCTTTCTCTCAGACTAATACTAAAAAATCTTGGTTTACTCACGCCTGTTCTACTGCTGTCCGCAATAAGGAGGAAGCATTCAAACGGTACCGACGCCTTAAAACTCAAGACTCTCATTCTTCATATGTTTCTGACCGGAATCAAGCCAAATCTGTTCTTCGACTTGCCAAACACTCTTTCATCAATAATAAATGCACTGAACTATCCAACTCTAGCTCTTCCCAAGCTTTCTGGCATCTAGCCAAAAACCTCTCCAACAATTTCTCTTCCTCGTCTTTCCCTCCCCTTTCCCACTCTGATGGCACAACCATCACTTCTTCCTCTGACAAAGCTAAACTCTTCGCTCAAACTTTTGCTAGAAACTCCACCTTGGATGATTCCGGTGCTATTCCTCCCTCTCCGCCCTCCTCTCTCTTACTTATGCCTAATATCCTAATCTCTTCTAAAGATGTACTTTCTACCCTCTCTGGGCTTAACACTAATAAGGCGTACGGTCCGGACGGTGTTCCTCCTGTTGTTCTCAAAAACTGTGCTTCCGTGCTGACTCCCTGCCTAGGCAAACTCTTTCGTCTCTGTCTATCCTCTAACGTCTTCCCTTCATGCTGGAAGTTTGCTCACATTCAACCTGTCCCAAAGAAGGGTGACCGCTCTCAACCCTCCAACTATCGTCCAATTGCTCTTATCTCTTGTCTTTCTAAAGTTTTTGAAACTATTCTTGCTTCCAAATTTCTTAAGCATTTCTCTTCTCATAATCTGCTCTCAGATCGCCAGTATGGCTTCCTTAAGGGTCGCTCTACTGGTGATCTTCTTTCATATCTTACTAACTCTTGGTCATCCTCCTTTCGGGACTTCGGTGAGACTTTTTCTATTGCACTAGACATATCGAAAGCCTTCGATAGAGTCTGGCATAAATCTTTAATGTCTAAACTACCCTCCTTCGGTTTCTATCCCTCCATCTGTGCCTTTGTCTCTAATTTCCTTTCCGGCCGTTCCATAGCTGCGGTTGTGGACGGCCATTGTTCACTTCCTCACCCTATAAACTCTGGTGTTCCTCAGGGCTCTGTCCTATCTCCTATTCTCTTTCTAATTTTTATAAATGATCTCCTTAACTGTACCTTAATTCCCATCCATTCATACGCAGACGACTCAACCTTACACTACTCCATTAGTTTTTCAGAACGCCCCAGCCAGCAATCCCTCAACGACAAACGTAATGAAGCCATAGAACTCTTAAATTCTGATCTAAATACTATTTCCAATTGGGGCAGAGAAAACCTTGTTAACTTTAATGCTTCCAAAACCCAATTTCTCCATCTATCTACCCGTCAGGATCTCCCAGCGGACTATCCCTTATTCTTCAACAATACAAAAATCAACCCTTCATCTTCTCTCAATATTCTTGGTGTCTCTTTTTCTTCTGCTCTCATTTGGAAGGACCATATTACCAGTCTTGCTAAGGCAGCCTCCCAGAAGCTGGGTGTGCTCAACCGCCTTAGGGGGTTCTTTTCCCCTGCACAGCTTCTTGCTCTGTACAGGGGCATAGTGCGCCCTTGTATTGAGTATTGTTCACATGTGTGGGGAGGTTCCTCTCACACCGCTCTCCTAGACAAAGTTGAAAGGAAGGCCTTTCGTATCATTAACTCCCGTCCACTCACCAACTCTCTGCAATCTCTCTCTCTCCGCCGCAATGTTGCATCTCTCTCGCTATTCTATCGCTACTATAATAATCAGTGTTCCTCAGAGCTATCCCAGTGCATACCACCTCCTTTACGTAGGGCACGTGGTACCCGTCTTGCAACTCAATCCCACCCCTACTCTGTGCAACTCTCCAACCCAAGAGTGAAACGTTACTCTCAAACTTTCTTCTACTCAACATCTGAGCTCTGGAACTCTCTCCCAGAATCAGTCTTTCCCTCTTCCTATGACTTAAATTGCTTCAAACTCCGTGTGTCCAGGCATTTTGGCTCGAACGTCCCTTGATTTTGGCCCTGTCACTCTTTCAACTATGGGGGAGGCACTCGCTATAGGCAGTTATGCCTTTTGCCTCCCTCAATCACATAGAAAAAAAAAAAAAAAAAAAAAAGGCACTCCAATATGACTCGGGACCCAACAGAAAGACAGGGACTTCAATTTAGTAGCGATGCGGAACAACCATTCTTGAATCTCCAGCACTAAGGGGTTAACAGTGGGAAGAGAATGAATACTCTGAAGAGCACTAAGGGAGTCACTAAAAATTACACAGGTATGCAGGTGTGAACAAAAAATAGTACGTAGGGCAAATAAAATAGCAAATAACTCGGCCGTAAAGACACTAGCACATGATTGGATGTGACGTTGGAAGGTCCGGTCCGGGAACACAACCGCAAACCCTGTACCGGCGGAGGTCTTGCACACTGGAACGGCTGAAGAGTGGCGTAGCATATGTTCCGTAAACTGAGCATAAAGCAACTGTGGGGTTGAAGAGGCCTTAGAGGGGGGGAGGGCAGCTGTACAAACGGTAGGGCATAGCCATGGGGGGAACTCCGACTGTCGGAGGGGTAGCACCGATGGAATGGGAAAAGAGAAGGAGGCTAGTAAAGCAGAGACCCGACCGGGGAACGAAGTAGCAGACACTGATGGGGCTAAGCCGGAAGCCGTGGGAGGAAAACCAGCCAAACTGTGTTGCAGAAGGCGAAGATGACATCGAAGGGTCAGTTTATCCCGCCTGGATGAGAGCGGTGGGACACCTGATTCAGCATAAAGGCTAATAACCGGAGTAGAGCGAAAAGTCCCTAGCGACAAGCGCAGACCGTGATGGTGAAGGGAATCCAGGCGCTTAAGGTTTGTACGCGCAGCGGAGGCATATACCTGGCAGCCATAATCGATCTTGGAGAGAATAAGCGTTGTATGGAGGCGCAGAAGAGTCGTCCGGTCCGCACCCCAAGACAAGTGGCTAAGGGTTTGTAAGAGTTGAAGCCGTCGGGTGGTGGAGGTCAGTAACGAAGTAATGTGCGGGTACCATGTCAACCGAGTATCGAAAATGAGACCTAAGAATGGAGCTGAGGACCTGTAAGGCAGAGGGCGGTTATACAACGTAAGAACAGGATGCGGGACTGTATGGCGTTTTGTGAAGATGACGGCACAAGATTTCGAGGGCGAAAACCGAAAACCATGGGCCGTAGCCCACTGCGCAGCTGCATCAATGGCCTTCTGCACGAGATTTTGTAGGGCAGCGATATCCAAACCCACAGCGTAAATAGCGAAGTCGTCCACATACAAAGAAGCACGGACACCAAGAGGGAGGGAAGAAATAATACCATTAATAGCTAGGATAAAAACTTCTGAACATTGTTGACTCGGTTTTAGGTTACTCGATATTGTTACTCCCAGATCGGTTTCTCTGTTTACATTCTTAAGCTGAGTGCCATTCATCGAATAGTTTGCTTTCTCATTTAGGTATCCGACATGTAGTACTTTACATTTATCCGCATTGAAACTCATTTGCCAAATTTGGGCCCAACATGACAATTTATCTAGATTGTGTTGCATATCGTCAACTTGTTCTTTTGAGAGTACGCTATTTGCAATTTTTGTATCGTCAGCAAATTTTGAGATTGTACAGGTGAGACCCTCATCTATGTCGTTGATGTAAATTAGAAAGAGAATTGGTCCTAGTACCGATCCCTGGGGTACCCGGCTACTTACATTGGTCCATTTAGATGCCTTCCCGTTTATGACTACCCTTTGCTTTCTGTTGCTGAGCCAATTTTCTATCCATTTCAACACACCGTCTTGTATTCCATGCGCTTTTAGTTTTAGCAGTAAACATTTGTGGGGAACTTTGTCAAAGGCCTTTTGAAAATCAAGGTATATAATATCTACAGCTTTACTCTCATCGTAGAGGTTGAGGATATCGTGGAAGAAGTCTAAGAGGTTTGTTAAACAGGAACGTTTTTTTACGAAAGCCGTGTTGAGTATCTTTAAGTATGTTATTTTCCTCTAAGTGATTTACGAGTCTGTCTCGTATGACCGTTTCTAGCATTTTACATACAACTGAGGTTAAGCTAATTGGACGATAGTTACTGGGTAGGGATTTGCTACCTTTTTTTAATATCGGTGTTACGTTGGCTAGCTTCCACTGATCAGGCATAGTTCCAGACTGCAAGGATTTATTGAATAGTAATGTCAGTGGTTTGGAGAGCTCATCCTTAGCTTCCTTTGAATTGAATTGAATTGAATTGAAACTTTTTATTTAGCCAGTAGAACATACACATTATAATCATAATACAAAATTAACATTACATTGGCTGAGCCTTGTGAGAGTGGGGAAGGAGGGGAGGTAGAGGACTGAGATTTTGCATGGCCCAGGGGCCAAAAAAAAAAAAAAAAAAAAAAAATCGATGTCAAAAGTTGATTTTTTTTTTCTGACTCTTAAGAGTCTCCCCGCAGTCCGCCGGGGGAACTCTTAAGAGTCTCCCGGCAGTTCCCGGGTTAATGGAATTTCAAGTTGGTTGACATTTCTTAACTCGTATCTTTGATTAATTCGATATCGAAATAATCCCTCATTGCTAATATGGTTTAATTATTTAAATACAAATAAAGCACTGCAATATATATTTATGTCCTGGAACTTCAAGAGTTCTAGCTTTTTGAAGAGTTCATTGGTATGGGCGTATTTTGACTGGTATATAATTGTTCTAATAACTCTTTTGTGAGCTACATCTAATGATTTTAGTTTAGTTTTCCCAGACTGCCCCCAAACAGTGTGGCAATATGAGAAGAATGGATACATCAGTGAATAATATAACTGTTTCATTGTGTCATTATTAAAACAATGTCGTGTTAAGTAGAGTATGCCACACTGTTTGTTGATCTTATCCCTCACATTTCGAACATGGAAGCTCCATGACAACCGTTCATCCACCTCTATCCCAAGAAACTTCAAGCTCTCCTTTTTTTCCAGGATTATGTTCCCTAGTTTGATTGGTTCAAGGTTTTGCATGATGGACTCATTTCTTTGGAAAATTATGTATTTGGTTTTATCAATATTGAGTGTTAGCTTATTTGCAGTTATCCAATCGCGAACATTTTGTAAATTAGTATTGACTATATCAATTAATGAACGTAGATCCCTGTTACTAACATAAAGAGTGCTGTCATCTGCAAACAGTAAAAACTTGAACAAGCTACTTGAATTAATGAAATAATTTATATATATATAAAATAAACAGTAATGGGCCTAATATGGATCCTTGCGGGACACCAACAGAAATAAGTTGTTGTGATGATTTACTTTCTTTGTATTCCACAAATTGTTTGCGATTTTCCAGATATGATTTAAACCAATCGTTTGTGATACCACGAATACCATAGTATTTGAGCTTTTCCAATAGGATACGATGATCAATAGTATCAAAAGCTTTGGAAAGATCCAGAAATAAGCCAACTGTAAATTCTCGTTTGTCAAATGATGCAAGGATATCGTTTTTAAATTTAGTCAGAGCTGATTCTGTCGATCGTCCCCTTCTAAAGCCATACTGACTATCAGAGATTATCTGGTTTGATTCACAATACTCTAATATTCGGTTATACATTATTTTTTCTAATATTTTACTCATAACCGGTAAAATAGAAATTGGACGATGGTTTTTAAGCAGAGTTTTGTCTCCAGATTTAAAAATAGGCATTATTTTAGCTATTTTGAGTTCGTCAGGGAAAATTCCCGAGTGAAATGATTTGTTGCAAAGATGCAAAATGACTGGGGACAAAACTGGGACCACCGCTCTCAATATTTTCATGGGAATACCATCACAGCCCGGAGAAGAGTCCCGCAATTGTTGGATAGCATTAATCAATTCGTTGTTTGTAACAGGTGATGTTGTAAATACTGTTTGTTGTCTATTTGGCAAGTATGTGGTGAAGTTAATATTGGAATTTGGTATATTTTCTGCTAGATTTTTCCCAACATTAATAAAAGCTGAATTGAAATGATTCGCAATTTGTTCTGGATTGTTCAATTTCATGTTGTTTTCTACAAAATGTTCACTTATTTTGTTTTGCTTTTGCCTGTTAAGAACCGAGTTAATAACACCCCATACCTTTTTACTGTTACCAGCACTTTCTTGGAGTTTAGATTTATAATAATTTGCTCGCGCTGTTCTTATTACTTGTGTTACATGATTACGTAGTCTGCGGAACTCTTCTCCAAATGTGACGGGTTTAATCGCATATTTCCTGGCCAGCCTATTCTTCTCTTTGATTATGATTTTAATTTCTGGTGTAATGTAAGGTTTATTAAGGTGTTTAATATCTTTATTTTTCGTTATTATTGGAAAGTGTTTATTAAAGCAAGGGATAAATATACACATGAAATTACTGTAGATTACATTTGGGTTATTAGAAGAATAGACTAGTTTCCAAGTTACATTCTCCAATGCTATTCTGAAATTATTTATATTATCGATACTATAGTCTCTATAAGTTAAAGTTACTGTTCTCTTCTCATTGACAAGGGGTGTGTGGATATCAGATTTGAAAACAGAAATAATAGGAAAGTGGTCAGTAATTATATTATAAATAATTCCGCTGAAGACATTTTTGGTATATTGGTTAGACCAAAATTAATGTGGTCGATAACGGTTGCCGATGAATGCGTTACTCGGGTAGGCTTATTAATGGTGTTGAAAAACATGTGTTAGTGAAATGAAGATACAAGATCAGCAACAGCATTGTCGTCTTTGTGTCTTAATAAATTAAGATTAAAATCCCCGGTGATGTAACAAGTCTTTCCTTCATCGCTGACAATCGAAATAATATGATTTAATTTATCTAGAAAATGATTGAAATCGGTGTGAGGTCTCCTGTATATTACTACCACTACAACCTTTCCACACATTTCAACTCCCAAAGATTCCAAACTATTATGCTGCATAGTTAAGTCGTATCTTATTTTATAATCGTATTGGCGATTAAGAAAAAGTGACACTCCACCACTGTTTCTTGTAAAGCTGTTATTAAGCATAACATAGTTTGGAAGATTATACAAATGTTCAATTTCTTTGATCAGTTTGGTTTCACAAAGTCCAATAACACCAAAATCATGTTGGAGTGGGTTCAAACAGTTCCCTAAATTCTTCAAAATGTTGAGGAACTATTAATATTATAACAAAGCAATGAAAAGGTTTTATCCGGGATATCGTTAAAAATGTCTTGTTGCCCAGGAAAAATGTAGTTACAAGATGGATTTTTATAGTCGAGGGAATTTAAAAGAAAATTATCAGGATCAACATCATTACTAAAAACATCTACGTCAAGAGGGAAGGGGTTGAAGTTCAAGGTATCTAATACATTTAAAGGAATGTTATGTGAGTTAAGTGAAGAGTTGTCATTTATAAGCAACAAAAGTTCATCATTATTAAGTCCTACGAAAGGAAGTGCACAACAAAAATCCATCCTGCAATCACAATTGAGTAAGTTAAATTAGGATAATATTGTTTATTGATAAGTATATCTATCAGGTTGTTTTCTTGTGCGTTGGTATTTGTCAGGGGATGAGATACAGTGTTGGCCTCCAGTCGCCCCGGACTCAGTATCCACGGGTAAACGCTGAGGCTGAGTCCAGGATCCCGTGTCACTCTGGGAAGAGGCACCTGCTACCACTTGTTGACGAGATGGTGTGGAGGTGGGAGAGTCACGGCGGGGCGGCAGTGGTGGTGTGGAGGTGGGGGTGTGATGAGTGAGTGGAGAAGAAATGGTACAGATCCTGGGGGTGGGTAGGAGGGTGTTGGTCACATGGAAGGGTTGAGGGGTGTTGGAGCTGGTGGGTCGACGGTTTTGAGGTGGTGGGGTGGTGGAAGTCCTAAGATGAGTAGGGTAAGCTGTGGTTGTCTGGTGGGGTGATGTGGGTTGACGGTATCTGGTCGCAGGGCCACCCCTCCGCTGCTCCCTCACGACCAGTGTTCTATAGTTGAAATAGGCAATTTTTCCACTGTGTCTTGCCTCCCTGAGAGCACCAAGCTGCCTGCGCCGAACCTCCAGCGTTGATGGGCACAGGTCCTCGTTAACGAAAACATTTGTCCCCTTCAGCATCCTTCGGCCACGGTACACAGCCTCGCGGTCAGGGAAGCATTTGAACTTGGCCACAATATCTCTGGGTCTATCCTCTGCATTTCTTCCAACTCGATGAACTCGCTCAAATGAGACCGTAGGCATCTTCATCTTGTTACTGAGCAGTTTTGCGACTTTCACCTGGCACTGCTCCCAGTTTTCTCCGGTACTTTCTGGTATACCGGAGAATTTCAAATTATTTCGTCTGCTTTGGTCATCTAGGTAGTCAAGGCGAGTTTTATTTTCCTGCAATTGGGTCTTGAGGTGTTCGTTTTCTTCTTTACTGTTGAATCGTGTTGAAGCCAGATAAAGAATCATCCAATCTAGACTGGGTAAATTCCAGGCTGGTAATTACATCATTAATTTTCCTGTCTACATCCTTTACTGCATCAGAAAATTGACGTTGAAACCGATCAAAGGAGTCGTTGAAATGTTTTCTCTGCTCATCAAGCAGTCAAAATTTCTTCACGTTCCATCCTCGAAGTTGTGAGTGATAATTTGTGGGACTGGATACCTGACGTCGTACACCTACTGCGCATGCGCAGATCTGGGAAATTTTCGGCGTAGGGGGTTGACGATTTCTTGCCACTTTATAACCTCAAATAATAACAAAGTCCATGTGCACAAAGTTTAGTTCATCTCATTAAATGATTCAGAGTACCTTGTTATATCTGCAGGTAATGTTCGAGGGAGATGAAGCACTTATTTCACTCTAAAAATAGGGAATATCACAGGAGCTGCGCAATCGAGAGTTATGGTGGTGATGGAGGTGGAAGAATGAACTCTAAGCGAGATTGTATCAGGTCCTGGCGTTTTATTTACCTTGAGTTTATCTAAACAATTCAATACTTCTCTCTCTGTAACGGTGATATTGCTTAGAACATCTGAATTATCAATCTGAATCGGCGATGGTGTAGGGATATCACTGAGGTCTTCTGTTGTAAAAACTGATGCAAAGAAGGTATTGAGGGCATTACTCATTTGTACTTCGTCTTTGGTGTATTCTCCATTTTCATCGACTAACGGTCCAACAGTTGAAGTAACTACTTTTTTCTTTCTGATATAACTCTAACATGATATAGTGTGTGTGTGTGTGTGTGTGTGTGTGTTCTAGCTAAACCTATTGCATACATTTCTCACATAAAGTTGTAGTTCTGCCCCTAACAATAAAGATATTAAGTGATGCCACAACTTTTCTTGCTATGATTTGCTATTATTTTCCTGTTTCCCTTACAACTTAATGATGAAGCATTACAACTTGAGTTATTATTATTTTTTGTTTTCAAGATTTATGATGAAACTTTATGTAAGAGAATACTTTATGGGATTGTGAAGGTTACAACTCAACCAGTAGATCTCAACCAGTATCAAGACAACTAATATTGATTAAATCAGATTATGTTATGACTAATTTCATTCTATTGTAATTGAGTCTGGCTGAGATCTACTAGTTGAATAGTCTAGTGGTTGAACGTTAGCCTTCGAAATCATTGACTTCACCTCACATGTTATCATATTGCCACATCAGACCTATTTCATAGCAGCATTTGTTGTTAAGGGGGGTCACCGGCTTTTTTTATCTTTCTCTCCCTTTCTCTCTTTTGGCCTCATTCAGCCAACTGTTTTGAGACGCTTATCCCCATCCAGGTGTCGATTTCTTCCTAGCGAGCGATAGCGAGCCAGCATTGTTTGGAGAAATCCGGCTTCGCCGGAGACATTTTTCTATCGAAAAATGTACAAATATAGCTTGCTATCAAAACCAAAATATATATATGCTGGCTCACTACCGCTCGCCAGGAAAATATTGACACCTGGATGGGGGTAAACGTCTTAAAACAGTAGGCTGAATGGATACAAACCAAAGAGAGAGGGAGAGAAAGATAAAACAATCGAGGTGTTTTCCCTTACTACCGCAAGTTTATATCGTCACTCGTTTCTTGGTTTATGAAATCCCTTTATACATTTTGAGCCAGACACTGACGCAACACATACACTGGTAATATTGAGCGATTAAGGGGCGGCAGATCTTTTTTCTGGACCTCCTTCTCCCTCATGTTTAGCCCCATTTTTTTTTAGATTATGAGAGGTTCGGCCCATTAGTTTGGCGATTTTAACATCTTTCGCCCCATTTCGTTGTCAATTTTCGGACCTTTCGTGCCATTTAGCTGTCGATTACTTCCTGGCGAGCGATAGAGAGCCTGCCATTTTAAGAGGAACCGGCCTTTGGCCAGGACATTTTTCTACCGAAAAAATTACAAATTTATCTTGAAGGGAGGTTCTACGGGGTGTTTTTCTAAGCTTGATGGAGGTGTAGGGAGGAAACTAAAAAAATATATGAATAAATGAATTAATAGACCAAACAAACGGTCAGTCTCCTCCTAACGTTAACAAACATGGTGGACATAAACAGTGTTCTTCGGTTTAGTTTGTGACGCCTACCAGCGTTGGCAGAATCGCCTCCCGTTAGCCACTAGCGCTCGCCAGGGCAGTGAAATGGGCTACAGTTATCAGAGAATGTTGTTCTCTCTTTCATAGTGCTCGTGTTGTTACAGACAGTCCAGTGGTGGTCTTTCTTTTCGTCTGTGACAACGGGAAGTGCTTTATAACATTAATAGAATATAACATGCATTGTATATTGTTAAGGAGAGAGAGCGGTGTAGGCAGTGTTGTGGTAATGTGTGCGTGCGTATGCATGTCTTGCCTCCCTCGCTCGGAGGCTCGCGTGCGTGCCTTCCCACGCCCCTTGATTGGCTGGTGTGGCTGGCTGTGTCACGTGACACCTGCTGCCTTGTGACGTATCGGCTTGTGATTGGCCGACTACCATGCCTTTGTGGGATCCTGAGCGTCCCGAGGAGATATCCTCCTCAGAGCAGGCTAGGGACGCACATGACTAACATCCTTTTTTACAACTGTCCCCCATATCTCCACCATTCTGATACTGTCTCTCTCACTCAACTTCCTTCTTTCATTCCTCTAATCTTTTAACGTCACAGCACTCCCTTTGGGTTCTGTATACGATTTCATATCGGCCCATCGTATTATGTGTGTCGCTCTCATATATATTTCCATTTATTAGAATAGGCTATAAGGGTTCTTAGTCTATGGAGGTTTGATGACTGTGTGTGTCTCCCTCAGTGTCCTTAGTTAATGGAGGTTTGATGACTCTTTGTGTGTGTCTCCCTCATTATCAGTAGTGCTCTGCTTGGTTATTTAATGCTAGACTGGGATAAGGCTTCTGTTGTCGTTGTCAGCGATGTGTGTACGGTTCGCTTATACCTACACGACTTCGACAGTTTCTGTGGTAGCCTAGGTTGTCCTTTTGGTTGTGCCTTTTGCGAGTGCAGCATTCGTGTGGTAAGAGGGCATTAGCCTACTACCTTATCACACAGTGCTGCCTCTTTGTTTGACTTTAGAGGGATCGCCAGGGTAGAACCAGATACTTGAGATCTGGATCTACCAAGAGAGCATCCCCGTCATTAACGTAACTTTAACTATACTGCCTTAAGGACAACGCTAGGCTATGAGCCTGTCTTGTTCAGCCACAGTTTCTTAACCTTGATATCCCAGCTAGACTTTATTCGCCGAGCAGACACTAGTTAGGACATGAGCTCTTCTGATATGTACGCATTATTATTCACAGTATTTATTAGTCTAGGTTGTTGTTGAGTTGTACAACCATAGTAGACTGTTTCGTTGATGAGGAAGTACTTCTTTTAGTGTCGAACATTACTGCTGTTGCGCATTTACAATATTCTCGTGTCAGTTAACATTATATGTCCTATCTTTTAGTGTATTCAGTCTACACGTGTGGTGTCCTGCCTCCTGCCTTTATATAATTTAAGATACGAGCATCTGATGAGCATCAGACTTTCTTCAGAAATTTCCAGGTCTATGCTGTAGGACTAGACTTCACTTTCTTTCAGATAGGAGTGAAGAGTTTATTGTTGTTTAGAGTAACTATATTGAAGCATCTTTTTATTGTATTAAATCTTGCAGTGATTTAATTGATCTTTCCATAGCTTCCCTTTTATGCATTTTAACGTAACTTGCATCTTGTTTGTGATCAGGCTATACCAGTGTGGGTTAGCCTGAAGTAGAGTACATTTATGCCCAGTTAAGGATACCCCGTTATCGCAGATTAACTCTGGAGGGTATAGGTGTTTTTGTTAGCCGGCATATAAGTTCAAGGGTTTGGATCTAGCGTACCGTTGTTGCATAGTGCCCTATTACTAGTCCAATCATTAAGTGCCCTTGTTTTATTCGTAGCCCCGGTCGTAACAAGTTCTTCAAAATAGAATATATGAACAACTGGAACACTTATTATGTTTATCATTTTTGTTACAATTTAGCGTTCAATGTGTACGTGTACTGTTTGGCCTTCCACGTCATTGTCTTCTAAATAAATATACACATCTATAAATTAATATACGCATCTATAAATAATAAACAAATCTATAAATAAATATACACATAAATAAATTAATATACACATCTATAAATAATAAACAAATCTATAAATAAATATACATATAAATAAATTAATATACACATCTATAAATAATAAACAAATCTATAAATAAATATACATATAAATAAATTAATATACACATCTATACACCATTTTACCATTCTCTCTTCAGCCATTCCTGTTGTGACTGCTGAAAAATAGTGCGTTTTGATTTGCATGTTTGATGGAACCGTCAGTGTTTGAATTCGACTGTGATTGGCAACGAATGATGATTTGATTATTATATTGTAAAATTGGCTGTTAGATTTGTGATATAATATTGTGTGTGTGTGTGTGTGTGTGTGTGTGTGTGTGTGTTGTGGTCGTAAAGCCTGTGATCTTCTCTTCCTCTTATCCCAGTAAAGGTCAAGGTAGGTGGGTGGGGTCAGCACCCATCGGGTCGATTCATCCTGAGTCACATCACCAATCTTAGCGGAGAATATTGTAGGAGTAAGTCAATCCGAGTATTGTCTAACACCAGTCACTTATCATACCTTACCTCTATTGTCTAAGACCAGTCACTTATCATACCTTACCTCTATTATTGTCTAAGACCAGTCACTTATCATACCTTACCTCTATTATTGTCTAACACCAGTCACTTATCATACCTTACCTCTATTATTGTTAACATTAACCCATTTAGCTGTTTATCAGGGTGATTTTGTTTATTTTAGTAGTATTGAGGGTTTTGACTCTGTTTACCATTTTAGAGCAATTCACTTTTAGTTTGCCAGCTAAACAAGAAAAACGCTTCCCCAGACCGCATGTCAGCTAATTTAAAACAAAAATGCTAAATCAAAACTACATATACACAGGTGATTCAGTAACCCTTTTCATAAATTTAATGGCAAATTCGGGAGACAACAATAAGACTAATGTACTCTATGACCCTTAGGGTGAGTCTTTGATATGATGGAGATATTACACCTTTAAAGGTTATCGATAGATAGAACAGAAAAAAATCTAAGGAGTGAGAATGAAAATGTCGTTGCTAACTGGCAGGGTAGCGTAACCAAGACTTGGTATCAAATGGCTGCATACGGTAGCTGGATGCAGTTGGTTTCCCAATTTACAAAGGTACATTACTATTTGTACTATCATCATCATCATTATTTATACGTACATTATTCATAGTAGTAGTAGCAGTAGCAATAGTAGTAGTTGTTGTTGTTGTAAGGGAGAAGCGGGTGGAGGGAGGGATAAGTGGAGAATGGATAAGTGGAGGAAGAGGGGTAAGTGGAGGAGGACGGATAGGTGGATTAGAAGGGATTAGTAGAGGAGGAGGGATAAGTGGAGGAGAAGGGGTAAGTTGAGGAGAGTTTTTCTTGCCGAACTCGAATTTCGAAACAACGGTCGTCAGTATGAATCATGAAACAATTTGTACATGATTCTTAATTTTATCTCTGCCTACACGTGGTATCAAAACGGTATACGGTAGCTGTTTCCTAATTATTATCAAAGGAACATTACCATTTTTATCATCATCATAATTAAGATTCATGATGATGGTGATAAAATGCTAATGTTCTTTTGAGCATTGAGACAACTGCTACCATATGCAACCATTTACATACCACGTGTAAGCAAAGAAACATTCTTTAGATTCATGTACAGATTGATTCAAGATTCATTAGACGAGCGGAGTATCAAAGCTCAAAGTCGGCAGGAAGATCCCTCCTCCTCCACTTACCCCCTCTTCCACCACTTACCTCCTCCTCCTCTTCCTCTTACTTATCCTCCGCCGCCCTGCTTCTCCCCTTGCTACTACTACTACTAATACAATGATTATTAATAATAATGATGATGATAATACAAATACAGTAGTAATGTACCTTTTGTAAATTGCGAAACGAACTGCATCCAGCTACCGTATGCAGCCATTTTTATACCAAGTCTTGGTTACGCTACCCTGCCAGTTAGCAACGACATTTTCATTCTCACTCCTTAGATTTTTTTCTTTTCTAATCTATCGATAACTTTAAAGGGTGTAATATCTCCATCATATCAAAGACTCACCCTAAGGGTCATAGAGTAAATTAGTCTTATTTTTGTCTCCCGAATTTGCCATCAAATTTTATGAAAAGGGTTACTGAATCACCCTGTATACTGTACAGTATCTATATTATTAAATCAGTTCTGTGTCTGTTTGTCTGTCTGTGTGTTCTTCATAGGCGGCCGCAGTTTTGGACCTGGGGAGCTGAAACTTTACATGTGGGTGTCAATTAACCTGGGTCAGGTCATAGAGGGGGCGAGGCCACGATCGGAGGTCGTTTCGAGGCCGAAATTGATTTTTTGTTTTTTTTTAAATAGCCGTTTGGGGCAGAAGGAGGCCTCCGATCGAAAAGGTGTATGGAACGAAAGTTGTTCGCAGCCCCCCAAAATGGGGTACGGATGAGGTCAGATCCAAAATCGGAGGTCATTTAGCGGCCGAAATCGAGGTCGCCGTTAATGAGGCACAGGGAGGTCGAGGCCGTGATTATGGTAGTAGTAGTATTGTGATGATTGTGGTAGTAGTGATTGATGATGGTGCTTATGGTAGTAGAATTTAAACCCGGGCAACGCCGGGTACCGGTACCCCTGCTAGTATATATATATATATATATATATATATATATATATATATATATATACCGTATATATCCCCCTGCAACTTAAATGTATACAATGTTCGGTATGAAAAAAAATCCCGACTGAAGGTGGTTTCCCTCGCTATCGCTCGCTCCCCAACATCGACACCTGTTTATGATACTGTGTGTGTGTGTGTGTGTTTTATTGAATGTGTGTTTATGTTACTGTGTGCGAGTTAATGTGTATTCGGGTGTGTGTGTGTTCATGAATGTGTTTATATTACTGTATGTGTTTTTAATGTGCTTTAGTGTTTGTGTATGTGAGTTTATGTTACTGTATGTGTAATGATGTATGTATTTGTTAGTGTATGTGAGTTTTATGTTACTGCATGTGTGTATGTGTTGTATGTGTATGTGTATTATTGTGTGTGTTAGTGTATTGTTACGGCTGGATCGGCAATACATATTCGGGATTCTTGATCGTAGGACAAGAAATGGCTTATGTGACAACGACACGCTCGATTCCAGTCCCAAATACTATATGCTCCAGACAACAAAAGCACCAACGCCCTACAGAGTTATCGTCTATGGTAACGAGGTACCTTAACTCGGCGAAAGTGTACAACAGGGGTAGGCTATGAGGCTAAACTCCCTCAGACATTTATAGGTTACGTTATTACTAAAGAAATGCAATTACTCAAGAAACTACGTTAATATTAAGCCTCTAATAATGTAGAATAGAAGCAGGCTAAAGGTATGACAGTGAAATGCTAAATGACAAATGTACACGCCTACTTGAAAGCGCGTGCACTAGAATAACTGTCCCCTACTAACATGCACTAGCATGTAGCATACAAGATGTTCATGATCCAGTAGATACCTAATAATACACATGGAAGGAACATAAATAGTAGTCACTTATTATAAGAATGAATCTATACTTGGAATAACTAAAAGGTTGCAGGCAACAGTACTGCGCCGGTAGCCTACTACCGCATAGGCTACTTCGCTTCTCTCACTCTGTCTCCCCTCTGAGTCCGTATGCGCCCTACGCAATAGAACTCCGGACACAGCAGCAAAACGACAGTGCAGTTAATTGATACATGAAAGTATTAATAGTGTTGTCTAGTGTGTGAGTAATGTGTATTGTAAAGTGTTACATACATAAACTTAAAGAGAGCTGCAATGCATAGTAAAATAAAGATATCACCCACTCATCATCCCCATGTGTTCTAGCTAGCAGGCCAAGTCACAGGAACAACGAGTCCCAGCACCGAAAGCGAGAACCCCAGGAAAAGACTGCAGAGAACACAAGGACAGATAAATTACGTTACTCTACTATACCGGCACTACGAGCGAGCTGTAGTCTCTGGTACTACACTCGCTCCTGGCTCGGTAGGCAAATCAAGGCTAAGTCCTCACCCCTCTACAGACAACTCCTGGGCATGGTCGGGCTCTTACACATGGCACTAGTCTAGTCACAAATTGGATGATGAGCTGGGCATATAACTCGTGAACATGTAGAACGTTCACCAACTATCCTCATCAAGAAGATCGCTGTTCA
Source organism: Lithodes maja (assembly GCA_037953745.1). Classification (NCBI taxonomy): domain Eukaryota; kingdom Metazoa; phylum Arthropoda; class Malacostraca; order Decapoda; family Lithodidae; genus Lithodes; species Lithodes maja. The sequence continues at coordinate 19,804 of JBAKBP010024547.1, forward strand.
CATTAACCCCTTAAATCTAATACATGTAAATATATGCTTGTCCTAAGAGTAATACGAGAGGTGAGTGCTGAAACTCCTTTAGGACCTCAAGGGAAGGGTATGCATTTAAATAGAGAGAAGAATGAAATGAGAGTAATGTCGTCAGAGAGAAAGAGTGCAACCGTGAGAAATTGGGAGAGAGGGCAAGGGATGTTAGAGTCTCAAAGGTTCTAGGCAACCTGGTCATAGAGCACACAGCGAGCCTCCAGGCAATGTGCTGTACGACAACATGGGCAGCCAGGCAGCAAATGCAGGCGGCAATGTACTACCAACCCTGTCGCACCTAGCTATAAGCGCAGGGCTGCCAACCGGTCCATACGTCTGGCAACCACCACTCCGGCAGCGTGGCGCACCGCTACCCTCTCGCTCTGAAGTCTAACTCACTCTCTCTCTCTGAATTCCCACTGTCTTATCTATCAACTTCTCTATTGATACTACATATTAAATGGAAGGTCTCGACATGGCTTAAAACAAAACCCACCACTGGTTAGCAAATGACGAGACCTTTGCAGAGATACAAAGAACATAGTTATACGTTGTCACACTCAATATAAGCAGCCAGCACGGTACACGGACCGTGACGGTACAGTGGAGTACCAAGGAGTACAATCAGGTTACGTTGCCACGCACTGGGTGCGTCACAGCCCCCCCAAGACTTTAGATAATCGACCTTAGAAGCATTATCAAAATCTGACAGGCAACCAACCGACCTGCTACCCTTAGCTGCCACTAATTGCAAAAGGTGCACAACAACTGAAGTGTGAATTATACATAAAACACAATATCGCATGCATCATGCTACAACAATAAAGACTTACAAAACTAAAAAAAAAATTCTCGTTTATTTTATTGTTTTATAATCTTTTTGGACGGCGTTATGATAGCCTAATTTTACTCCTGCTCAACCCACACACCGTGCACGACTATCCTGGATCATCAACCCTTGATAGACAATCTGCTATCACGTTCTCACTCCCGGCAATATGCTGAATGTTGAGATTATACTCTTGGAGCATTAGGGACCACCTGGTCAACCGCATATTCCGATTGTGAAACTGATTTAGGAATTTCAAGGGATGATGGTCCGTATAAATCGTCACTACCGGGCCGTAGGCTGGAACATAAACTTCGAAATGTTTGAGCGACAAAACGATAGCAAGAAGCTCCTTCTCTATAGTCGAGTAATTCCTTTGTGCCGAATTAAACTTGCGAGAAAAGAAGCTCACTGGGTGTTCCAAGCCCTCGGAATCAGTCTGCAGTAACACTGCCCCGGCACCCACACCGCTGGCATCAGTCGCCAGCTGAAAACTCCTGGAGAAGTCTGGGGCTCTCAAAATCGGATGTGTACACAGCAGGTGCTTGACTAGGTCGAAAGCCCTCTGACACTCCGCAGCCCAACAGAACTTCACTGACTTCGACAGTAGATCAGTTAACGGTGCTAAGACAGTAGAGTATCCCCGGATGAAGCGCCTATAATAGCCTATCATACCTAGGAACCGCATGACCTGGCGCTTAGTGGTGGGCCTGGGAAACATATTGATAGCCTGTATCTTGCTCAGGGGGGGGCACACCCGGCCTAACCCGACCACGAAGCCAAGATACTGCACAGTAGCCTTTACAAACTCGCACTTCCTCAGGTTCACCACCAGCCCAGCATCGTGCAACTTCCCAAACAGGGTCTCTAAGTGCCTTAGGTGATTTTCAAAATTGTCATCATACACTATCACGTCATCAAGGTAGACCGTGCAGTTAGGGATTTCGTCACAAATATCGTTCATCAGGTTCTGAAACGTGGCAGGTGCGTTCTTAAGCCCATAAGGCATTACGTTACATTGGTAGGTCTTGCCATCTACCACAAAACCACAAACTTGCTTAGCTCGGTCCGACAGGGGTACTTGCCAGTAGCCTTTTACAAGATCAATTTTAGTAAGGTACTTTGCATTCCCTATCTTGTCCACGCTGTCGTCAACTCGAGGCAAAGGGTAAGGGTTGGTAGTGGTCAAGCCATTTAGCCTACGAAAATCTATGCAGAACCGCACCTTGCCGTCAGGTTTTGGCTGCAACGTGACGGGTGATGTCCACTTCACATAACCTTCAGTGATCATCCCTCTCTCAACCATGTACTTTAACTCCTCCCGTAAAGCTGGCAACTTTACCGGGGGCACACGGTAGGGCACTGACTTGAAGGGCCCATTATCACCGACGTCCACGTCGTGCGTTACCTGAGTAGTGAGACCTGGGTGTTCGGCGAAAACAGAGGGGTATGACCTGAACAGGCCTAGGACAGCAGCACCCTGGTGCTCAGGCAGGTGACTTACAGCTTGCCTAGCCTCTTGTTCAGTATTCCCCGCCCACTGTTCCGCGGAAATGACACAGTCCCAGCTATCCTCCTCAGCAGCATGACTGTCCCCACCTCCTTCTCCACCCTGGCCGCTGCAGGCCAGCACAGGGACAGTGAGAGGCTCTGAGGGGCGTCTCACATACTCTTTCATGAGGTTAACATGACATAACTGATGTTTTTTTCTACGGTCAGGTGTTGCAACGAGATAATCAAGGTCGGACAGTTTCTTAGCCACCACATACGGCCCAATAAACTTGGCAGAAAGGGGGTGTCCAGGCAAAGGTAAAAGCAACATTACCTCCTGACCCACCGAAAACTCCCGAAGCCTCACCTTGGCGTCATACTGGTGCTTCATGACCGCCTGTGCATTAACCAAGTTATTACCTGCCGCTGCCATGCAACCTATAAGTCTCTCCCGGCTCTCAAGGATATATTTAAGTACAGACCCCGGCTTCTCTTCGCCCTCCCAGATCTCTTTCACCATACTTAAAGGTCCTCTCACATTATGGCCAAAGACTAGTTGATTTGGACTGAACCCCAGGCTCTCTCCTGGGACTTCACGTGCAGCGAACAGAACATACGGCAGACCCAAATCCCAATCAGTGTCATGTTCTGCACAGTAACAGCGTAGCATACTCTTCAGGGTCGAGTGCCACCGCTCCAAGACTCCCTGACTCTCGGGATGGTAGGCTGACGACACTACAGAACATATACCGTGCAACTGAAGGGTTTGCTTGAACAATTTGGATGTAAAATTGCTCCCCTGGTCTGACTGCACCTCACGTGGAAATCCATAACGGGAACAGAACAATAATAAGTTTTTAACAACTGCCTTTGCCGAGCCGTTTCTCATGGGGTATGCGTCCGGGTATCTCGTAGCCACATCCATGATTGTCAACAGGAATTTATTGCCACTACTAGTAGGCGGGAAAGGGCCAACCAAATCTACTACAACTTTGCTGAACGGAGGCCCGGTGACAGGTATGGGAAACAAAGGTGCCTTCGGGATTGTCTGGTTAGGCTTCCCCGTTGTCTGGCAGGTCGCACACCCAGCCACCCATGCACAGACATCAGCCTTGACCCCAGGCCACCAGAAAAACCTGCCCAATGCCGCCAATGTTTTTGTTACCCCCAAATGACCCGCCACCGGCACATCATGCGCCAGACACAATAAGGACTCTCTATACTTATTTGGAACAACCACCTGGTCTACTACCCTCGCACCGCCCTCCCACTTCGATTTGGGGTCTAGAAATCTGCGGTACAATATCCTGTTGAGCCTAAAGAAATCTCCCGGCTTCGCATCCCCATCTTCCTCCAACTCTATGGCACCATTGCTATAACGAGCTAGGCTAGCGTCTTGCAGCTGCTGCTCACTAATGTCCCTGGGCGTCAATGCATCAAGATGGTTTTGTAATAAGACATTACCCCGGCTAGTAGGCTCTACTGCCTTAGTGGCTCTCGCTACAGCTCTTGCCTCACGCGAAGTCTTACCCAACTCTGCCTTGTTACACACCATATCTGGGCCAGAGTCAACTCCCGTGTTTATTATAGGTCCAAGTACCGAATCACCGAGAAGTGCAGCAGAATCAATGTCCCTTTTCCTGCCCTTAGCAACCTTCTCCTGATCCTTCCTCCACTGTCCCCGAGGTTGAGTGCTAGGCTGTGCAGGAGCCGCAGAGCGAGATCGGGTTACCACACAGGCCATCTCATCCTGTTGGCACCTCCCAACCCATTCCCGATTCTCACCATCCACGTCGGCCGCCCTCTCGGCAACGACTAAGGGTGGAGTCCCGGAAGTGGGCACCGCAAAGTCGTTGCCGAGAAGAAGGTCGACGCCCTCAACTGGCAAACACTCAACGATCCCTACATCCAGCTCCCTGCACACCTCTCCCACTCTCAACTCCAACCTCACAAGTGGGTATGACCTCGTAGCATTTATACCCTGCACCACAACAACTCTGGCCGCATTTATCGGTTTCCCTGTGAAGTTCCTCAACAAAGTTTGCGAAGCCCCCGTATCCCTCAGCAAGTCAACCCTCCGTAGTTCACTCCCCCAGCTCACAAACCCGTGTCCCCGATGGTCACAGAAAGTGTCCCGGACAGGTGTCGAGCCTTCCGTACGCTTCTTTACCGCGTGTGCCTCAGCTGCTGACAACCTACCCCGGGCAGTTGCTGCAGCCTTCAGAGACACACCGATACTGTGAACCAATGACACCGGCTTAGCGGGAGTGTTACTAGGGCACTCACGTGAATAATGGCCTAGCTTCTGACATTTGTAACATTTCACATCCCCAATGGGCTTCTTCCCTTGTGCGGGCGAAGAAGGGGCCTGACCTTTAGTAAACGGGAGAGGCTTGTGTTTGTAGGTGTTATTAGGTGCAATGCATTTAGTGTGGTTATGTGTGTCATAAGATGTGTTATTATCGAAAACTCTGGTGGGTGGGGTATAGCGCCCCTTCTGCCCTGACTCAGCCCTCTGAGCGGCACCGCAACCACGAATCAATGATAATCTGAAGTCTGCCATCTTGGCAGCCTCCTCTACTGTCTTGGGACATTTTTCCTTAATGTTCAGCGTTAGATCGGTTCCAGTGCATTTGTAAAACTGTTCCAGATAGAAAAGTTGCTTAATTTCCTCAGCCGACTCTGCGTGCTCGGACCGAAACCAGTTATTACCTGCATCTGTTAAGTCCCGTGCGTGCTCCATAAAACTGACGTCGCTCTTCTTATTCACGCCACGGAACTTCAATCTATAAGTTTCGGGTTGCAGTTCGTAGGCCCGGAGCACAGCCTCCTTCACCAGTCCATACACTACACTCTCGTCCAGTGACAGTGCATCGTAGGCTTTCAACCCCTTACCCACTAGACGTGATGAAACTAATGCTGCCCATTTAACCTCCGGCCAGTCATACTCACGACACTTCTTTTCGAAACGAGCAAAAAACTCAGTCACTGCTGTCTCATCAAATGCGGGTACTAACTTAATTAAATGCGAAAGTGAGTCTGTAACCCAGTGCCCACCACCGAGATGACGCCCCGTGGTCTCTACTCTAGACTTCTCGACATCCATTTCAGCCTGGTACCTGGTTGCATCCTGATTGGCTTGGATTCTAGCAACCTCTATGCGTTCTATACTAGCCTGTTGTATCTGAGTCTCCTGCAGCTTAAACTTAGCTAGTTCTAGCTGAAATAACATCTCAGGAGACAGGCCTGGGGGGGGAGAGCACAAAATGGGGGATCCACACCGAGACGTGTTTACGGGTAAGCCAGCTTGCCCTTGAGAACCCTCCTGCTGCATCGTGCTAAGACTCGCTGGCTGAGGGCCCAGCTCAGGGGTAGAGTGGAATGGAGGCTTGGAGGGAACCCCCCAAGACCCCTCTCCACCCACCGCCCCATCGCCATCACCCAACAAACATGCCACCAAATTCTTCTTGGGCCAACTGTCAGGACAGTCCTGCCCCAAAACCGTGGCTAAACAGCGAAGACCGTAACAATCAATAGCCTGCAGGCGCTGTTCGGTCAAAGGTGTCTGCAAAAATGCCCGGGCATCCCTCTCTCCACTTATAACACTCCCCTCCCCAAACATCTGTTGTACTTGCTGGTTACTAGGCTGTACCGTGTTATCCTCCCCCGTAAATGATGAGTCATTAGACATAGTGCTGGTTATACAATTGCTGTTCATAAAAAAAAAAAAAGTGCTTATTACTAATTGCAGTCTCGACTCACAAAATGTTAAAGATGCTTGAATGACTCTACTCTAGACACCCCTAACGAAACAATCTGCAAGTCCACCAATACAATAATGACACAATAAAAAATTCCTCCAATATGCAAGAAAATTCTAGCCAGCTCTACTAGGTAGCATAGAATAGTTCTCCAAAAAACATGTGATAGGATACTACTGAATCTTGTGCAAGGTCGCCATTTTGTTACGGCTGGATCGGCAATACATATTCGGGATTCTTGATCGTAGGACAGAAATGGCTTATGTGACAACGACACGCTCGATTCCAGTCCCAAATACTATATGCTCCAGACAACAAAAGCACCAACGCCCTACAGAGTTATCGTCTATGGTAACGAGGTACCTTAACTCGGCGAAAGTGTACAACAGGGGTAGGCTATGAGGCTAAACTCCCTCAGACATTTATAGGTTACGTTATTACTAAAGAAATGCAATACTCAAGAAACTACGTTAATATTAAGCCTCTAATAATGTAGAATAGAAGCAGGCTAAAGGTATGACAGTGAAATGCTAAATGACAAATGTACACGCCTACTTGAAAGCGCGTGCACTAGAATAACTGTCCCCTACTAACATGCACTAGCATGTAGCATACAAGATGTTCATGATCCAGTAGATACCTAATAATACACATGGAAGGAACATAAATAGTAGTCACTTATTATAAGAATGAATCTATACTTGGAATAACTAAAAGGTTGCAGGCAACAGTACTGCGCCGGTAGCCTACTACCGCATAGGCTACTTCGCTTCTCTCACTCTGTCTCCCCTCTGAGTCCGTATGCGCCCTACGCAATAGAACTCCGGAAACAGCAGCAAAACGACAGTGCAGTTAATTGATACATGAAAGTATTAATAGTGTTGTCTAGTGTGTGAGTAATGTGTATTGTAAAGTGTTACATACATAAACTTAAAGAGAGCTGCAATGCATAGTAAAATAAAGATATCACCCACTCATCATCCCCATGTGTTCTAGCTAGCAGGCCAAGTCACAGGAACAACGAGTCCCAGCACCGAAAGCGAGAACCCAGGAAAAGACTGCAGAGAACACAAGGACAGATAAATTACGTTACTCTACTATACCGGCACTACGAGCGAGCTGTAGTCTCTGGTACTACACTCGCTCCTGGCTCGGTAGGCAAATCAAGGCTAAGTCCTCACCCCTCTACAGACAACTCCTGGGCATGGTCGGGCTCTTACACATGGCACTAGTCTAGTCACAAATTGGATGATGAGCTGGGCATATAACTCGTGAACATGTAGAACGTTCACCAACTATCCTCATCAAGAAGATCGCTGTTCACATTAACCCCTTAAATCTAATACATGTAAATATATGCTTGTCCTAAGAGTAATACGAGAGGTGAGTGCTGAAACTCCTTTAGGACCTCAAGGGAAGGGTATGCATTTAAATAGAGAGAAGAATGAAATGAGAGTAATGTCGTCAGAGAGAAAGAGTGCAACCGTGAGAAATTGGGAGAGAGGGCAAGGGATGTTAGAGTCTCAAAGGTTCTAGGCAACCTGGTCATAGAGCACACAGCGAGCCTCCAGGCAATGTGCTGTACGACAACATGGGCAGCCAGGCAGCAAATGCAGGCGGCAATGTACTACCAACCCTGTCGCACCTAGCTATAAGCGCAGGGCTGCCAACCGGTCCATACGTCTGGCAACCACCACTCCGGCAGCGTGGCGCACCGCTACCCTCTCGCTCTGAAGTCTAACTCACTCTCTCTCTCTGAATTCCCACTGTCTTATCTATCAACTTCTCTATTGATACTACATATTAAATGGAAGGTCTCGACATGGCTTAAAACAAAACCCACCACTGGTTAGCAAATGACGAGACCTTTGCAGAGATACAAAGAACATAGTTATACGTTGTCACACTCAATATAAGCAGCCAGCACGGTACACGGACCGTGACGGTACAGTGGAGTACCAAGGAGTACAATCAGGTTACGTTGCCACGCACTGGGTGCGTCACAGTATGTGTATGCATGTTACTGTATATTTGTGTTTGTGTGTGTGTATGTATTAGTGTATGTGTGTTTGTTACTGTATGCTTGTGTATTTGTACTAGTGTGTGTGTGTGTGTGTGTGTGTAAATAACGCCTTCCTGTTCAGGTGTTGTTAAGATTTGTTTGAAGGATTACGTTTTATGTAGGTTTTTTACTGTTCTGTTTTTATGTGCTGATTGTTCAATATCAAGAGAGGAAAATTAAGTTGATATTACTAAGTTAAAATTGAGACACGACAGTGAGGCCACAGCACAGTGTAAAGTCACACTCAACAGTCGCGTTCTAATGTCTGGACCCCAGCTTTATTGACCTGTACTATATTATATATAGTGTAAGTTTTAAGAAGCTTTAACGTGTAGGCTTTGTACACACACACACGCACCCACACACATCCCCCCCCCCCCTCCCCACACACACACACATACACACACATTTAATAACACGTGCTAACATAATGCTAATTCAAACTGTTTGCTAGTCTCCTTGGTAACTTGCTTGTTGCCTAGGAAACAGTTCCTAAGTTTTGAAGAAAGTGGAAGCTGTGGGAAGGGGATAGGGGTGGGGGAGGGTGGGTGGATTGTACTCAAATCAATTTAAATTTGTCTTCGTCAAACTCACACTTTTACGTAACAAGACACAAACACGCTCACGCTATTTATATTTTTTTCTATGAAAATGAGGGAGAATGAGGCAGAACTGCCTGTGACGAGTGCCTCTGGACTGGTAATCCAATGGATCCGGATTCAAATCCCGATATGTCAATGGGAAGATATTTATGCTGTACCTAGTATCAGTGCATTACCGGTACCACAAAGCTCACCGAAACGCCAAAAAAATACCCTCATTGTTCCTTGATTAAGTAGCACTATGAATATTCCCATATTCAAAATATGCTGCAGGGGAGCAATGAGTTAATTGCTCTATAGTTGGCATTCTGAGAGTGAGGGTCCGAGTCTAGGGGATGAGACAGTGAGGCACAAAGGTGAGGCAGCTTCAGAGATGGGGCTGCTTCGAGCCGTCAGTCTGTGCTTCACATGTCTCACTCCCTAGACTGGAACGAGACCTCACAGGCTTCACCGTGTTGAACGGTAGAATGTACAGACTCACAGCCTATGCCCGAGAGGGAGTAGTTGGAATATAGAATATATACCGGTACATACATTAATTTAGATATGGAACGAATATAAATTTTCACTATTTGCGAATACGAAGACGAATACGATTTTTTTTTTTGTAAAATTCGCTAATACGAATACGAATAGCGAATATTTCAATCCTTATTTCATCCTTCAAAAACTGGTAATTATTTTTGTCACCAACAAACGTTAATTAAATTACTATGAAATAAATTACCAGAAGTTAATGACGATGTGAATGTGTAATTTCTTAAATATCATAAATGAACTGTATGAATTCATGTTTAATATATTGTAAGAGTTCAGCCATAGAAAATTGAGTAATTAAAATTAAATCCATTCAATTTTCTATGTGTCCAGTCCTCAGTCTCAATGTTGCCGCTTTGTTGGTACTAAAGTACCAGATTTGGTACATTTGACTCTCTCAAGTACATTTTATACATTTTCCAATAAAATAGTCCATATCTGGTACTAAATACGAAATAAGTGAGGAAATATGATGGAATATATTTTAGTGACATGCTATTACATTGGATATGTCCGAAATGGCAATATTGCGACGGTTCAAATGTCCAGGTCCAGCACACGTTCGTTTACCGGGCAGTGATTCCACTTTAGAATAATTTGGTAGGCCTACTTTTCACTAGTTTGATCTGGTACTATTAAATACAGTTAAGTAGCAACACTGCTCAGTCCTCCTTCATTCCACTTTAGCGGCCCCAACGCTCATCTACACTGTTATTTATTCGTTTGTGTTAACTTTAAAATTTAATATTTAAAATTTTTGTATATATTCTATTGGTTTCGTGAACATATTCTTATATTTGAAAATACCTATGAATGGAAATGCGAATATGAATACGAATATTGAAAAACATAGCGAATATTCGGAAATACGAATACGAAACGAATATTCGGTCCATCTCTATGATATATATATATATAAATATATATATATATATATATATATATATATATATATATACTGTATATATACCGGGTATATCATATATACTATATATATATATATATATATATATATAATATATATATATATATATATATATATATAGAGAGAGAGAGAGAGAGAGAGAGAGACGAGGTATTTCAAACCAAAAAAGGCGTTGATTTGGGTGGTTTATAGACCGTTTGAATTGTTGTGATCGTTCGTCATATATCATGTAGGGAAATTGGAAACCGAGTTGTAATTTAACAATATAATAATAGTAATATGATATGCAACACCCAATCATTTATGTGTGTGAGGATGCCGCCAAAATGGCCACGGTCTCCTCTGGGGAATGAATACAGACCACAGTATGTCCTCGCCAAAGTTCCGTCAACTATATATATATATATATATATATACAGTATATATACCGGTGTGTGTATATATATATATATATATATATATATATATATATATATATATTGTGACGTTAACCACTCCGTTAGAACCGCATGGCTTGTCCTACCGTGACTCACTAGGATCGCCAGGGCAGTGGATGGGGCTACAGTTTATGTATTAGAGTGTGCTTTATTTCATATGAAAGCTCGTGTCATGGGCAGTCCAGAAAGGCTCTTTGTTTTCACCCATGTCAAGGCTTTATATATTTAATTGTAAAGTATATGTTTTATCATTAACTAGTAATGATGGGATCTGGGAGAGAGAGAGAGAGAGAGAGAGTAGAACAGAGTGAGAGGGGGCGCGCAGTGTTTTTTGTCCCGCTCGATGACGTTACGGCTGGCTGCCTCGCGGGGGTTGGTGGAGAGAGGGCCTTACCATGCTGCAAGCTCTTGCTAGTGGCTAGATGACTTGTAACCGCTTTTTTCCCACGCGGCTCGAGCTAGTGCGAGTATACTGTATATACAGTTCCTCGCCACTCTCTCCCTCAGATCTGGTTTCTAGAACGCACCCCTCTTTTTTCCCTTGCTATCTGTCCCCGCTCCGTACCTGAGAATCTTTTCCTCTGCCTATCTCTCTCATTTTCCATATCTTTCACCACCTTTTATTAATATTATACCCCCTCTGGTTAACTCTGCAAAATCAGCTTCATGCTGGCCAGTTGTATTGTGCGTTAAGGTCTGATATAACCTATGTACGTTAGTTGTTAAGATAAGTGGATCACGAAGCATTGGTTGGCATTTATATTGTTTAGTACTGCTTCCTTTAGTTATTAGTGTTCTGCTGGATTAGATAATGCTAGACTAGGAGTCTGATATTATAAGGTATTGTTTCCTATGAGTGCTGGCTTCAGTTAAAAGCGGCACGACATACCTGAGAACTGGAGTTGATTGAGTAAATTCTAGTCTGTGTGCCATTGAGAGTAGAGCATGCACGAATGAGGGTTTTTTGCCTATACCATTCTGCACTGTTCTAGTCTCGATTGTTTGTCTTTGAGGTACGCCAGGAGAACGCTTAATACTTCGGTATTAAGGTTTCTCAAGAGAGCTACCTTTCATTATAACTAATATTTGACGCACAGACTTGAGATTTGCACTAGGCTATGCAGCATGACATGCGCACCAGTATCTTGTATCATTGACTCTAGCTAGACTTTATCAGTCACAGTAGACATTAAGTATATTAACCTAATTACTCTTTTTATGCATACCTATTTATGATTACACAAGCATTTCGCAGCCTAGTTTGATGTATTGAGACACAAACGACTTAGGCTCTTTTTGTTGATAGGAATACTGCATTGTCGTGGCGATTATTATTATTGTTGTAGTGTTTAGGATATTCTTGGCTCCGACGGCATTATATATTCTGCCTTTTTGTGTGCATAGCCTGCACGAGCATTGTTCCACTGCCTGCCTTTTTGGGTTCCATTTCTGATACGAGCATCTTTATAGCATCTAACATTTAAAGAAGATTCCTTGTTAGTGTTGAAGGACTTTAGTGCACTTTCTTTCATGCAGGAGTGCCTGATATTTATTGATTAAAGTAACGTAAGCTGTAACTTCTCTTACCACCTTACTTTGCATACCATAACCAAGCACCTTCGGTTATAGGTAGTAATAGGCTGTTTTCACATAACATTAAGCCTAGAGTAGACGCACATTTTATTGAGAGTTTGATAGCCTATTATTGCATATAGAACTCTGTAGAGTATTTGTGTTCTTTGTTCACTGGGAATACACATCAGAGGTTGGAGCTAGCACTTTCCGTTGTAACATTTATGCCATTACTAGTCCAATGAATAAGAGCCCTGATATATTTGAACCCCAGTTGTAACAATATATATATATATATATATATATATATATATATATATATATAATATAATATTATATATACTATATATATATATATATATATATATATATATATATATACCGGTATATATATATATATATATATATATATATATATATATATATATATTTTTTTTTTTTTTTTTTTTTTTTTTTTTTTTTTTTTTAGTATTTGTACTTGCACTTCCTCGTGTTCGGCAGGATGTTGATAGAGAGGATAATAAAGTGTACGGAAGTTGCAATAGGAGAAGAACAGTGCGGTTTTAGGAGGGGAAGAGGGTGCGTGGATCAGATGTTTGCAGTAAGACAGTTATGCGAGAAGTATTTAGAGAAGCATAAGGAGATATTTTGGGCTTTTATGGACTTGGAAAAAGCGTATGATCGTGTGGACCGTGAAGCAATGTGGAAAATGTTAAGGATTTATGAAATAGGAGGAATTTTTTTAGAAGCAGTTAAGAGTTTTTATGAAGGGAGCAGAGCATGTGTGAGAGTAGGAAATGGTGAGTTGAGTGAATGGTTTGCAATTCTAGTGGTTGCCCCTTGGCTAGGGGGAGGGGGGGGGGGGGGCAAATTCTAGTGGTTGCCCCTAGACTGTTTACCCTAGCTACGCCCCTGAACTAATGCCTATGGTTAAAAAATATTGTATCTACAATACTTTTTTTACTTTCGAGATAATCGCGGTCAAAGTTTGGCGATGTTTAGACGTGTGTAACTTTTCAACCCGGTGGATGTAAGTGTTCATATTTGGACTGAAGCTGTATGAAAGATCGATAATACATCGTGTGCAGCAATTGAAATTTGAACAGAGGGTTTTTGTGCAGGAATATTATTTCCAAAATTATCTAGGTTTCATAAGGGGAGATTTTGACAAAAACTCACTCTGCCATCACTTTGAATGCGATTTCATCTTTTTAGTCATTATAGTGCATCACTAAAAGTTATTGTGCATCATTCCCACCCACATTGCTCCCCATTTCAAACACCAGGTAAGTCAGGTAAGTAAATAGTCATCAGGAAAGTACATGCAAACAGGTACGTACCGGTACCATAATCAATTTGTACAAAATGAATAACAACATAATAATCTATAAATAATAATAAATAAAAAAAAATAGAGAATGTAGATAGGGTAGATTGGAGGTAGATTAGGTAGAGGTAGGTTAGGTAGAGTAGTAGGCCTAACAGTAACTGGGGAAAATGGAGCCAGGATTGAAGAAGGTTTAGAAGGTTGATAAGGTAGATAGAATAATAGAAGATGAGGTAGATAGCATGTAGAACATTCCACCACGATTGAAGAAGGTTTAGAAGGTTGATAAGGTAGATATAATAATAGAAGATGAGGTAGATAACAGGTAGAACATTGCACCACGATTGAAGAAGGTTTAGAAGGTTGATAAGGTAGATATAATAATAGAAGATGAGGTAGATAGCAGGTAGAACATTGCACCACGATTGAAGAAGGTTTAGAAGGTTGATAAGGTAGATATAATAATAGAAGATGAGGTAGATAGCAGGTAGAACATTGCACCAGGATTGAAGAAGGTTTAGAAGGTTGATAAGGTAGATAGAATAATAGAAGATGAGGTAGATAGTAGGTAGAACATTGCACCAGGATTGAAGAAGGTTTAGAAGGTTGATAAGGTAGATATAATAATAGAAGATGAGGTGGATAGCAGGTAGAACATTGCACCAGGATTGCAGAAGGTTGATAAGGTAGATATAATAATAGAAGATGAGGTAGATAGCAGGTAGAACATTACACCAGGATTGAAGAAGGTTTAGAAGGTTGATAAGGTAGATAGAATAATAGAAGATGAGGTAGATATCAGGTAGAACATTCCACCACGATTGAAGAAGGTTTAGAAGGTTGATAAGGTAGATATAATAATAGAAGATGAGGTAGATAGCAGGTAGAACATTGCACCACGATTGAAGAAGGTTTAGAAGGTTGATAAGGTAGATATAATAATAGAAGATGAGGTAGATAACAGGTAGAACATTGCACCAGGGATTGAAGAAGGTTTAGAAGGTTTGATAAGGTAGATAGAATAATAGAAGATGAGGTAGATAGCAGGTAGAACATTGCACCAGGATTGAAGAAGGTTTAGAAGGTTGATAAGGTAGATAGAATAATAGAAGATGAGGTAGACAGCAGGTAGAACATTACACCAGGATTGAAGAAGGTTTAGAAGGTTGATAAGGTAGATAGAATAATAGAAGATTAGGTAGATAGCAGGTAGAACATTGCACCAGGATTGAAGAAGGTTTAGAAGGTTGATAAGGTAGATACTAGATAGAATAATAGAAGATGAGGTAGATAGCAGGTAGAACATTGCACCGTACTTACATTGCAGGTAAAGATGACTCAGAATGTCGGCAGGTAGTAATCCAGGGAGTGTGGTAGAGGAATGATCCTGCTATAGCCCCACCACCTGCTATAGGCCTAGCCCCACCACCTGCTACAGTCCCACCACCTGCTATAGCCCACCACCTGCTATAGGCCTAGCCCCACCACCTCCTACAGTCCCACCACCTGCTATAACCCCACCACCAGCTATAGGCATAGCCCCACCACCTGCTACAGTCCCCACCACCTAACTATAACCCACCACCAGCTATAGGCCTAGCCC
>JBAKBP010024548.1:0-34973 GCA_037953745.1 Lithodes maja
CTTTCACTGGCAACTCTGTCCTGTAATGGAAAAAAAAACAGACTACCCTTGGGACAGCAGCAATTAAGGAGAGATTTCCACTTTATTGATTATTTTTTGGAACCCTTTCTCACTCATGTTTAGCCCTCATTGCTAACGTGATTTTAAGAAGTCAGCCCATTAATTTAACGATTTTATGAATTTTCGCCCCATTTCTTGTCAACTTTGTAAATTTTCGTGCCATTCAAGAGTATTTTTGTCCTGGCAAGTTGCCGGGAAAAATGGATACCCATGTGGTACAATATGTAACTATTAAAAAATGGGGTAAAAGTAATTAAAACTGCCAAAATAATGGGGCGCCAGTATTATATTTAAAGCAATGGGGCTAAACATGAGGGAGAAAGGGTTCCAGAAAATTATTGGTAGAGTAGAAATCTCCCTTGAAGGCGCTGGTAACTTACTCCTTTCAGTCCGGTGTCCAGATTTTAACTGCCTACTGGTTGTTGTTGTTGGTTGTTGTTGTTCCCTAAGCTGCCTGGCCGAACAGCCCCGAGTCCCTGAGGAAGGCCACGGCCACGATCGGGCTTTCCCACAGAGCTCTCATTGAGTGTAGGTTGTGTTGTTGGCGTAAGTGGTTGTGTGAAATGCAGTCTTCTATGATGTGTTTAATGGTATGGGGTGCTGTGTTACACCCGGGCAGGCGTCGACAACGGAGTCATCCAGTCTCTTCTGATAGCTCAGGAGAGCTGGATGGTGTCCGCATCTCAGCCTGGCCAGGTGGACTCTGTCCTCGCGAGGGAGGGAGGATTCGGAAGGATGGATTTCGGGAGGTCGTGCATGCAGCTGCGTGTTGTCTGTGAGTGAGTGGATGGATTGGCGAGAGATATGAGTATGGATGTGCATCTGGAAGTTGGTTCGGGGTGGGCAGGGAGGGAGAGAGGACAATAATTGTGTGTGATACCGTGTGCTGGGTGTTGTTTTGATATTTCTTGGTGTCTGTGGGTGTGTTGCCATGTAGTTTAGTGGGTGGTCTTGGTTCGTGGAGGCTGCTGCCAGGAATTGAGTGCCTCTCATGTCCAGATGGTCTTTGACTTTGAGGATTTTGGTTTCTTGATGTAGATGATCTGTGGTGCAGTAGCTGTGCAGCCTGTAATGATCTTCAGGGCTTTGTTTTGAATCGTCTGTAAGGTCTTATGATGCGTTTCAGCTAGGTTAGAAGCCCAGGCTGGGCTTGCGTATTCCATTACTGATCTTATGTATTGTTTATATACTGTGGTGGTAGTTTCTTTGTTGTGTCCAAATTTTGTGTGAGCAAGTGACCTGAGGGCGTTAAGTCTGGGTGTCAGTTTCTTTTTAATGTTTGTGGTGTGCTGTTTGAATGTCATATGAGTATCATATGTTACTCCTAGGATTTTGGGTGTGTGTGTATGTGTTAGGGGTGTGTTGTTTATGGTGAGTTGAGGGATGTATTCGTGTTCACCTGTCCAGCTGTGAGCAGGGTTGCGGTGGATTTGGCTGGGGCTAGATTAAGTCTGTTTGTAGTGCACCAGCCATGTAGTGTGTTGAGATAGGGTTGAAGGAGATCTGTTGCTCTTTTTGGGTCATGGTGTGTGCATGTGAGTGTTATGTCATCTGCATAGGAGGCTAAGTTTATTTGGGGAGTATTGGGTGTAGTTATATCGTGCATGTACAGATTGAAGAGTGCGGGCGATAGGACGGATCCTTGTGGGACTCCGTTTGGAAAGTTTCCGATTTTTGATGACGGACCGGCAAAAGATACGTGTGCACATCTGCCTGCTAGGAAGTTGGCCAGCCACCTTTTTGTGTTGTTGTGCATGTTTGTGTTGTAGATTTTGTTTGTTAGGTTGTGGCGGGGGATGGCATCGAAGGCTTTACTAATGTCGAGTGTGGCTAATAGTGATCTGTGTGGTGGTCTAGCTGAGTTGATGCCGTCAAAAGCTCTTTGTGTAAGGTCTGTGAGAAGAGTGTTTGTGGAGTGCAGTGGTCTAAAGCCATGTTGTGTTGGAGCTAGGGGTAGGTCGGGTGTAATTAGTTGTAATACTAGGCGTTCCATGACTTTGGAGGGGGAGCAAAGGAGTGTGATGGGGCGGTGCGAGGAGGGTAGCGTGGGGTCTTTGTTGGGTTTGGGGAATGTGATGATGATACCATGCTTCCAAATGTCTGGTATTGTGTTGTGTGAATAGCTGTAGTTTGATATGTTAGTGAGTGTTTGTATGCCTTGTGGTCCCAGGTGTCTGAGGTGTATGTTGCTTATGTTGTCTAGGCCACAGGCGGGTGAGTGCTTGAGATTGTTGATGATATGCTTTGTCTGGTGATTGGTGAAGGGTGTATAGTCAGGGTCTGTGGGGAATTGTCTCTTACGTCGGATGACACGTCGGTCGTCTTTGTGAGGTTTTAGGTGGC
Organism: Lithodes maja; assembly: GCA_037953745.1. NCBI lineage: Eukaryota > Metazoa > Arthropoda > Malacostraca > Decapoda > Lithodidae > Lithodes > Lithodes maja. The sequence goes on from JBAKBP010024548.1 coordinate 2,404, forward strand.
TGACATGTGAGAAGTGATTGATGAGAGTGTTTGCTTGTTGTTTACATGAAGGAGTAGAGTCTGTTGTTGTGATTGCAGCATGTGATTGTGTTGTGTTGCTGTTGGAAAGTGTGATGCTGTTTAGTGTTTTGTAGAGTTTTTTGGAGTTTGTTTTGTGATCAAGTGTTTGTAGGAAGTTATTCCAATTTAGTTTTTGTTGTTCTTGTATTTTGTTGTTAGTTTGGGTGTTGAGTGCTTGAATTTGTTGTGTGATGTCTTGTGTGTGGGGTGCTGGGGAGTGTTTCAGTGTGTCGCGTTGTCTGATGAGGTTTTGAATTTCTGGTGTGAAGTTGGGGTTGTGTCTTTTTCTGTTACCTCTTGGAATGTGTTTCTTGTCAGCGTTTTGGATAGTTTTATTGAGTATGTGTACAGCATTGTTGATGTTAGTGATGGGTGTACTGTTTAGAGTTGTGAAGTGTTGTTCTGTCTCATTTGTAAATGCTTCCCAGTTAGCTCTTTTATAATTGGTGTATGTGTGTTTGTGGCTAGCTGGGGTGAGTCTGGTTTTGGTGGTGATAATGATCGGGAGGTGGTCAGAGCCTAAGGTTCTGACCACCCTCCAGGATGTTGTGGGGGCGAGTTCTGGGGAGCAAAAGGTGATGTCTGGAGATGATGGGTTATAGAGGGCTTGGTGAGGAATATGGGTATGTTGATGGATGTCGTTAAGGATGATGAGGTTATCTGTTTGGTTTTGTAGTACCAGCCCTCTGTCTGTGTCGGGGTTGTCGACAAACCAGGCCGACGTCTTGGCGTTGAAGTCACCACCCAGGATGATGTGTGGGGTGTTTATGATATGTTGTAAGTGTGGTCTGTATATATTTGGTACTGTAGGGGATGTTTGGGGAGGGATGTATGTGTTTATGATGGTTATGTTGGATTTGTTGCCAGTGCGTATTTTAATTGATTGTATTTCTGTTGTGTTATCATTTGGGGGGAGGAGGGATTTGGTTTGTACACTGGTTACTATGTATGATATTTCATTGTGTACCAGGGTGATGAGTCCACCGCCCCCGCGGACAGCCCGGTCTTGTCTGATGGTGGTGAAATTATGAAATGTGGGTGTTTTTTGTGATGTGCGGAGTTTTGTTTCTTGTAAGATGGCAATGTGTATGTTGTGTTGTTTGATGAAGTGTGAGAGTTCGTGTTTCTTTGTGTTAATGCCATCTATGTTCAATTGGAGAATGTTAATGTTATGTGCACGATGTATGTTGGGTGCTGCTGCACGAGGATGGGGTGGGGGTGAGGGAGGGGCTGGAGGTTGGGATGGGTGAGGTGGGGGTGGGGATTGGGGAGCAGGAGATGGGGGTTGGAATGGATTAGGATGGGGTGTGGTGTGTTGAGTTGAGGATGTGGATGGTATGGGAAGGTTAGGTGGGTTAGGGAGGAGAGGTGGACGGGTTTTAGGGGGGGAGTGGATGATATGGGAAGGCTAGGTGGGTTGGGGAGGAGAGGTGGACGGGTTTTAGGCGAGGGATTTGACTGGGAGAGGGAGGGGCATGAGGAACAGGTCCAGGTGTTCATGTAGTGTTTCTTGGAGGCAAGTGTTGTACAGGTGAAGTGGGTCCAGTTCCTGCATGAATTGCAGAGAACTGAACCCTTAGTGTGGCGACTCGAGGTGATGGGTTTTGAGCAAGTTGGACATATGTATGTGTACGTGGGTCCTGGGTTGCTCTCAATGTCTCCGGCTAGAAGAAGTCTTCGAGAAATGACAGCCGGAGAGTCATTTCTCGGTGTAGGAAAAACTGTGTGATGTGTGTGTGTGGTGTGAGAGGTGTGGAAATTCCCGGCGCGACCGAAGCCACTCCAAGGACCCGTGCCCCCAGGGGGGGGGGGGGGCAGGGGATAGTTGTGGCGGTTTGGCTCCCGAAACTGCTCCCCGCGGCCGGCATCCGGTTGTCCTCCACTGGTCGATTGATCTTGTCTCCGGCCGTGGAGGGTCGGCAGCCATCCGCGGTTGGCAGCTCCGGGAGGTGGTCCCACGGCGTAGACGCCGCCACATCATGCCTACTGGTTGCGATTCTCTCCATATTTATAACCTCTGCCACCACCGCAATTGAACGATAAGTGTCCGTACAAACTGGAACAAAACGAATACTAAGCAAAAAATAAAAGATATGAGAAATCTCGAATCCCCAAACTACTCATGAACTCGTTGAAGCTCTGACGCGTTTTTGCAGTTTATTTTGGCTATCATTACACGATTTTATGCAGCTTAGGAAGGATCTGTAGGCATTGAAAGGGTAAAGACTATCTCGATCAACCCTCTGACTTCCACATATCCTTCCTAAACTGAATAAAATAGACTGAAATACACCATAAAACAGAAATGAAATGCGTATTGGATCTTGAAAGAGTTAGAACTTGGAAACAAAACGAAGACTCGTAAAGCATTACCACTTCGAATCACCATCCAGCATTTAACTTTGATTACAATTCACCAGTTATTACCATATATTAATTTTCTTCCGTATTTTGGCATTCAATTGTCCTATAGCGGCTTTGAATTATCGTAAATTAATCTCCAAACCACCTCTTCAATCTTAAATGAATCTGAGAAGCAATGAATCACCAACTAATTGTAGTAATTGACCAACAAACCATATAATAAACCGAAGTGAATCCCTGAATTAATAATTAAGCAATCAAACTGTCATAATTTCCACATGTGACAATAATGTAATAAATTATAAATGAAAATGAAATAACAGGCTTCGAACCATCTCACTAAACCCTTTTTACTCCACATATCATTCTTAAGCTGCGCAAAATCATCTAAATATACCTATAATAAAATATAATATACATCACCGGTACAGAAGGGGTTATATTATTATACTCGATGATAACATTTGGCAAATTAAAGCTATGATGGTGAATAATTTGGGTAAATTTTGGGAAAACCGATATGTTCAAGGTTCGTGAAGCATTTATGGGCTTCACCAAACATGTTGTGTAGGGTACTGGCTCACAAATCCTCTACTAATATACTATTAATTAATATTTCACATTATCCCAATTATTTAATGTAGATACAGAAATATATAGTATATATATAAGATACCGTAACTAAATCATGATAAAATAGAAACAAAAATGTTCCACTCGAGGATTGCGAAGCATTGGAATAACTTTTTTAGTAGGAGATAACGGTCATCTATTTCTTCGGGCGCCATTTTGGTACCCTAATACAGCCGCAATGAATTATATTATCTTTTATCATCAATAATTTATATGTAAAAATCAAAGTATATATATTCAGTGCTAGAATTACCGAATGTATGTTATAGGTATGGACATATTTGAGTGTAAAGAAGGCTAATATGGCGCATTAGGTGAACCAATATGGCGGAGGTTGGCCGATATTTGTAACGAGGATCTCTCGAATGTTCACTGATTAGCTCGATCTCTACATTATTACATTAACCTAATGAAACTTTAATCTCTTCACCACAATTACGTAATTGTCATCATATTCTTGTTACCATTAGACGATTTTGTATATTTTGCATCTACCTTTATATTCACATTTCCTAATATTCCGGCATTTTCTTCGCATCACATGGCATTATTTATGTATTCTTTGTTTCACTTTTTTTCGTGCATTTTTCTTTTTTGTTGGTGGTTACTGGGATCGAGACTGATTTGACTCGAAGCAAGTGATTCGTTCAGTGACTCGCTTGACTTCTTGGTTCCGAGCCGAAGACGAGGGGCTGAACTTTTCAGTCGTCCATTCTGTTGCTGGTCTCCACAAGGTAAGGTACTCGTGTGTGGTGTCTCGTGTGTGGTGATGTATTTAGGCTATTAGATTTTGACTAAAACTGTTTATTTTCATTTAATCATAGACGATCATATGTTAGAAGAGCTGTTCTGTTTAATATAGGCATTTAGTTTACCCGCTTGCTTGATAACTGTATGGCAAACGAGGCCATGCTGTATCCCGGGTTTTCAGTGATAGTCTGATAAGGTGAAGTTAGGCTTTATAGTTCCCATCATAGGCTAACACGAGGTGATTAAGTTTAAAATTACGCAACTACACGAAAGTTTTCCTGCATTCCCTGCATTCCCTGCATTTTAATTAATTTTATTTTATTAATTTTTATTAGAAAGGCACAATATACAAATTATGCCCCCTCGGCTTATTCTATCGGACGGTAATGGCCAAATAGTTTATTATATAAAGGAAACTGGCCACCTTTTCTTTACTATCTAGTTTTCATAAAATAAATTTAATGATTGTAGGGTAATTGGTAACACCCATCGGAAATATCTTTGGTATTGCTGACTTTTAGGACTATCGTGATTTTAGTACTTTTTTCTTTTTTGTAATCTTCAGAATGTGCAACACTGTCCTGTTGTATGTTATTGGGAGCACTAGAGCAAAGACTTAACATCGTGGACACCCCATACATGCAAAGATAAGTAGCCTATAGGTCCGATCAGATGTAAGTTATTGACCATTTGAGTTTAGTTCTATTAGGAAGTTTGAGCTGTAGCCATCTATGTTTAGCAGAATTACCGGTATAAATTGAAGAGCCCCCGGAGAGCATTGTAAGATTTTATTTATTTTTTTTCGATATAGGCCTACAGTTCAGTGTTGTCTTGGTTAAACTAACAGGGGTATGGGGGCGGTAGCCCCCACTCATAATACTACGGTAGGCTAGGTTAGAGTTAAAAGCTGTCTGGGGTCTCTATTTTTTACCGAAATGCCAGCAATAATAAGAGTTTAGCACATTCATATATAACTTACATAAAACCCAAGTAGACCTGCTCTTTAGCCACAAGGAACTTACAGTATTATTTTTTATTAAATATCAATGTCTACAGCTCTAACTTCCTTAGACAAACTCGCGAGTGGTTGAGGAATAAGCAGTTTAGGGTGTCAAACTAAGTTAGTAAATAATTTATAAAATATATATATATATATATATATATATAGATAGATATATATATATATATATATATACAAATTTGTTTTGTGCATTGCTAAAATTATTCCTATAGTTTTAGTTCAAATTGTCTCTGGAGGGGATAAAATAGCCCCACAACCATGCTATTTTAAGTGAATTTTCCTGTATTCCTTCTCTTATTAATTAGTCTTCAAAGTTCCGGTTTGACATCCTGAGCAGTTCCTTTTTTTTTATTTTTTTTTATTTTCGAAGTGTTTAGAAGAGTTGGTAAGATCCTATGTAGCGGTAGTCACCGTATTTTGTTTGCCCATTAACTAAGGATCCTTATTTATATCTTCATATCTTAGTAATTTTCTTCACTTACCTCAACAATACTAAGCTCAGATAGCTGGGGAGGGTATGAAATATATCCGGGAAAGAGGGGTTGAAACCCGGAGATTAACTAGAATATAGCCATCTTGATTAACCAAGCAAATACTTTGTGTATCCTTGCTTGTGATTGGTTGATTATTGTGACTCAATCAGCCAAGGCGGGCCTCAGCGATGACTTCATTCCAGCCCTCTGCCAACATTTCGTCATTACACCTTATTTTTACACCCGCTTGATCTTACACCTGGTTAATTTAAAATCAGCGGTGTATGTTTCACACAACGTATTATAATTTAGTTAGTGCACTGTAATTTGAGTCTTTATATTCAAACTGTTTCTATTTATAAATACAAATTAGTATCCCCCACCCCCGTATTTGCCTCGTGAACGGTAAGGTTAATCTGAGAGAGCGGTATCGTCCTAAGATGAAGTGATATATTGGTAATCATAGTGAATTGGCTCGCACCCTTATTTGTTATTTCCTCTAGATTTTGAGAAATGAGTAGGCCCTATTCATAGTCTTAGTTATAATGCCAATGTTGGATACACGATGGGTTGAGGGGGGGCTGTGCCCCCCTTCACCCCCCATGAATTATTGAAATCGTAATCTATGTTGCCAGCAGGGGGTAAATATCTATACTGCATAAAAGAGTTTGTAAACGGTGACTGTCCGAAAGAGCTGAGATTTATTAGAATGGGAGTTTTTTTGGTCAATATTAAGGGCTGACTACAGCTATTTTCAATGATTGTATTTTTGTGGATTTGTTATTTATATGATTTATAAGGTTTCTATAGGCTTTTACAATTTGTCTATGCAAATTAAGGAAAATATCCAGGAACCTGGCCAACTGTTATTTCGTGAGTTAATTTTTTTTGGGGGGGTTTAGCTAGTTTTCATAGTTATACAGTAGTTGTCATTAATTAGAATCTCCGGAAAAAAAAAAAAGTTTTCCCCCATTATCCAACAATCTTAAGATACGGCCCCCGATAGTGGGGAGGGCTATGAAGTACAGGGAAATTGAGGGGTAAAAGACGAAAATAAGGGTAATATTAGCGTAACCTAACTTGGTGTATTAGGTGGGGGCTGCCGCCCCCACACCCCCGCTGGTTTGGTATTTAGCCTAATTCATAAAAGATTGACGGTCGGCAAAAGAGTTAATTATAAGAGTGAGAGAACTCTATTTCTTATTGCTAATCTGCCAACCTCAGTCATTTGAGTCTGAAGGGGTTTAGTGGGCTAAGAGTTAATTAACATGGCTAAATTGCAGTTAATGTTTCAACATCACTTTTTATTTGATATAATTCAGGGCCTCTGCACCTATATGGGTTATTATTGACGAGGTAAGTGAAGGAAATGAGTGTATTGAGGATATAGGCCTACATTAAAGATTCCGGAAAGAACTTTCCTTATTATCCAACAATCTTAAGATACGGCCCCCGATAGTGGGGAGGGCTATGAAGTACAGGGAAATTGAGGGGTAAAAGACTAAAATAAGAGGCTATATTAGCGTAACCTAACAACCTTACCTAACCTAACTTAGTATATTAGGTGGGGGCTGCCGCCCCCACACCCCCGCTAGTTTGGTATTTAATTCATAAAAGATTGACTGTCGCCAAAAAAGGTAATTATAAAGAGTGCGAGAACTCTATTTATTATTGCAAATCTGCCAATATCTGCGTCATAATGAGTCTGAAGGGGTTAAGTGGGCTAAGAGTTAATCAACATGGCTAAATTGCAGATTATGTTTCAACATAACTTTTTCTTTGATATAATTCAGGGCATCTCCACCTATATGGGTTATTATTGATGAGGTAAGTGAAGGAAATAAGTCTGTATTGAGGATATTCATTAAAGATTCTGTGGTAAACTTAGCCTAGGCTTGGACCCAAATAACTGCGGTATAAAACCCTTACCCTTGGTGTACTGGACAATAATGGTCTGCAGCCAAATTAACACAATGCCGCTGGAAGCTCCGTTAGTAATTGCGTTAAATAGATGTAAGTGTTTTCATAAAGCAAAAACACTTTACTATTCATTGAACAACAGTTTCACCATTTCAAATATGGCAGACTGGCCCGATTCAGAGATTATAAACACAAAGGATAATAAATTAATCAAAGTGACGTCCTAGAGGGATTGAGAAACAAGAGGCTAATTATATGGACTGACTTATTTCTACACCCGTTAAAATGTCGCGAGAATTTGTAAAGTCAGTCTAGACAGTGACTTACTCTCACAACAACCATTCATATGCCATCATCGCTAGTGACGTCACACCCAGGTTATTGACCAATAGAATATCGGTATAAAACTAGACTCGCCTCCACTCGTCGCCCACCAGCTGAGCTGGGAAATTGTAAAAGTGAGTCCACAGATGCCCTCTAATTATTCATTTACCAAGTATATTTTCCATTTATAGTATACTACGAAGCAACCTACATAATACATAATGTACAAACAACAAATATGCTATAACACTGCCCAGTTCTTGAGATGTAATGCATGCCGTTTCGCAGGAATATACCGAAGAGTTTAATTGGAAGCTGTTGGAGTGGCTTTGTGAGTTATTATTCTGTAACTTAACCAAAAAAACTGACATCTATGGTTAAGCAGGGGTCTGGGGGTTAATATTGCTAAATAATGGGTAAAAATTTATTTGCAGAAGGAAGCAAGCCTTAAAACTCAATCAATGTAGGAACTGATGAGAAAAAATTATTATAATGCATAAAACACAGGCGACTTTAAATACACTTCCCAAAAAATATTAAACATGGCTAGTAGGCATACCCTGTATTTAAGTTTATATTCCCCTTGACAAATCTTATTTGTAATTGCCTGTGACTAGTGCTATTTGTCAAGTATTTCACATCTAAATGTTTTAGGCGAACTATTTATCTTTAAAAACCTAGATTAGTTAGTCATAGATAGGAACGGGAGAGATGGTATTTTTTTCTAGTCTCTTTTTGCTTCCCGTTTCTCCCCAGTATTCAGTTTTCAAAAAGTTCGCTGCATTAGCCTAGTTTTGCTATTTTAAGACTTTTCGTGCCATTTAGATATCTCTTTTTATTCTGGCGAGCAATAGATCCTGTAGCTTTTGGAGGAAGCGGCCCTCGGCCGGGACATAATGTAAACAAATATTTTTTAACGCCAGACAGATCTAGCGAGTAAACTAATAAATCTACCAAAAAATACTTCTAAAAGTGAACAGAGGGTTTCATATCCACTCGCTGGTCAGGTAAACTCCACATCCTAACTCGCTGTATACTACTAACCTGGGTATCATAACCTATACAACCTGTCATAACTATCTTGTACTGTATAGCCCTAGGTTTATACTAACTTGGGGAGGTAACTTATTTAACTGGTCATAACTGTTTTGTAGCCTATACAGTAGTCTTGGGCTATATATGATAACCTGGGTATCTTTACCTATGGAACCTGTCATAACTTTATCTTTTATAGTAGTGGGCATTATATTAACTTGGGTATCCTAACCTATACAACCGGTCTTCTCTTTATCTTTCATAGTAGTGGGCATTATATTAACTTGGGTGTCCTAACCTATACAACCGGTCATAACTTTATCTTGTATAGTCGTGGGTATAACATTGGTATCCTAACCTATAACCTTATCTTTTATAGTTCTATACTAACCTATACAATAGGTCATAACTTTATCTTAGTTGTGGGCTGTACAGTATTCCAACATGGGTAACCTAACTTATACAACTGATCATAATTTTATCTTTTATAGTAGTTATATACTAACCTATACAAATGGTCATAACTTTATCTTTTATAGTCGTGGGTTGTATACTAACATGGGTATCTTTATTTATACAAGTTGATTATAAGGGTAAGAAAATAGTCTAATGGTAACCAGAATATAAAAATAGTGGTGCTGAAGGGTTAACTTATCACTAACCAAACCTAACTAAACTTTAACAAGAGTTTGATTTGACCAGGGGTAATTTAATTAGTGTAGATTTTCATGTGGTTATTACTTTCTCTATGGAATGTACTCTCAATTTCATATGAGAGGAGAAATAAAATTTACGCAATTATGAATATAGCACTTGTCCGCAGTTGTAAGGTCCCCTGAATAAGTTAAGAGCAAAGTACTTACACATGTGAGACTTTTCCAGACAGCACATGAGTTATCCCTACTGTATAATGTGATTCCTGCCATTTATCACAAATTGTGGAAAGAGTTCATACCGGGTGTACGTAGTGTAAACACTAAAGTTGTCAAAGAAGTGGGGGCGGCAGCCCCCACCCATTAACTGAAGACTTGCGCATTGTGGGTATGAGACGCCACACCTGTGCGCACGTATTGGAGCTGTTCCCATAACTAACCGTTATTTTACCATAAATAGCATTAATACTTATCCATATACGCCTATTATAGGTTGATTATAAAGGTATTAACCTGTTACAACAATAAAACTAGTGGAAACGGCGTTTGGATGGTCAAAATGGGCGATACAGGCCGGGAGTTACATGTATGGCTGAGGCAACCTCCCTCCCCTCCACTTTTCCCCACGTTGGAGAGAGACTGTCTATAGATACCCTCTCTTGCACTCGATTGGTAAGTGCTGACAATGCCCTGCTTGCAACTCGCTAATGTTAGAACAAAAATAGACTACAGAATAAGGGAATAACAGGGAAAATAGGTGATAACTGAAAGAGGTGAAAGTGGGGAAGGAGGGGAGGTGGAAGAGTGATATTTGGCATGGCCCAGGGGCAAAGAAATTGTTTTGGGAGTGTTTTAAATATTGTTTTCCCTGACTCTTAACCGTTGTCTAGTGGGGTGTTTTGGGCTCATTTGGGCATATTCAGGTCCTCTTGCATGATAAATAAAGCATCGGCATGAACAAAAAATTATTTAGCTAAAAACTAGGCGCTAAAAGCTTCAAAATGAGACTAGAAAGAGCTACGTAGCATTCTTGGCTCTCTTGCAGTGATGCCACGAACATGGGAGTTTAGCATATATCTGTATATTTTTCCCAGCTATGCTCACTACTGGCTACACTGCCAGCCTCTCGAGAACACGGGGAACATAGAGTTAATGGGCGGCAGTAAGCCCTGGGAGTCTGCTGTCTGGCCCGCTGTGCTCCCGGCCATTTGCACTCTATTTTACCCTTTAAAAGCCTTAATGCTCCTAACTTGCTGCAAATTGGTGCACGACTTAAGTAGAGCGCCGCCAATAAGGGGTTAAAGAGTTCCCGCAGTCGCACGGGGAAACTAAAGTCTTCCCGCAGCTCCTGGGTTAATACTAGGATAGGTTAGGTTATGCTAATGTCTTTTCAAAAGGGTATAGGTTAGACGCCCGATAACACAACTCTTGCCTAATTTTGTGTGGAAATTTCACTATTTGGCCAAACTCCATTACTCCAACAAATTCCTTAAATTAGTAACTTAATCACCTAACCTGGTGCAGTATGGTCTTGGCATTGATTTAAAGGACAAAATGCCAACAATATGGTGGTAAAGAACTTGACAAAGGAAGCAGCCTTGGACAGGGCTGCCTGGAAAGCCGCCATTTATGATGCGAGACTGTAACGCGACAGAAAGTCTTAACTTGCATTATTGTAACCTGCCGTTTGTCTCTTACGCATATTACAGGAATTATGTATGGGTCATAAAGATTGTACAGTATATACAGTATATTTTGGAGATTGAGATCTCACTCACATGTGAAAATCTGATTTAAATCACTGAAATTTTAATATACCAGTACATAAACTTTAATCTCTTATGTTCAATATGTCTGATAACTAACTTAAATCTTATGGGGCATGGTTATTGTTGAAATATATAAAACTATTCATCCCAAACTATAATAGGACTGAGTAATGTATAACCTTTGACATTTATTTTTACTTAGATTCACGCAGACTGAGGGCCTGATGCGCTCCCACTCACTCGCATTGGTCTCCACAAGTTTAAAAGGCCTGTAAATTGCCAGAACGTTCTGAATGGGTCCTGCAGCCAAAGGGTTAATGATTAAATACATATTTAATTGATAGCTCTGACCGAAGAAACTTTAATAAACTTGCAGAAAAATAAATGTATGTAATGTATTATACTGAGGCACATACCTCATTGCTGGGGGTGGCAGACTAGAGACAAAGAGCCCGAACCAAAAAAATAAAAAACAAAGGGTTCAAATTTTCAGGGTCTGGGGGACCACTTACGCGTTCCCTTGCCCCTTACTGTTGCTGTCGGGAATAGGTTAATGATCCTGACAGTTTTAGGTCCAATAGGACATTTGAATTTGGCGGTATCGTATCGCATGTACGATTTCGGCTGGTTCTTAGTGTATTGTAGTTTATTCTTAAGTTAGGTTAAATATTAACTGTAATGTATAAATATCAAAATCAGCTAGATGTATAATGAAACCAAGTTATGGGTTATAATTATTATGAGCCGGCAGCCATATGTAATTTCGCGAAGTGATCGGACGCCGGCCCTTTAGTCTCTCAATCAAACACCGTACAGCCAACATCTCCTCCCCCGGCTCTGACTCAACCCACAGTTCACAATGTGCTACAAATACTAATTTATAAAAAGTCTTAAATCACCAGTCCTCTAAGCAAAGTTAATTGTATCGATATTGCATTCTGAACATTCCTAAATGTCATGCAGTTGAACTAGCAGTGTGTGGGGGACTGGATTACACCCATCGACGAATACCTCGTTGGTAATTATATAACTATTTGTTGGGATATTTCATGTACCAGTGATATGTAATTTAACCTTTATCTAAATTCCCGATAGTTGCGATGTAGGAGAATTTTACAAGGGAGGATTCCTAGCCCTTGCCCCCAGAAGGAAAAGTAAGACGGTAAAAGACAGAAAATTACAGTGAAAAGCATTAACACTTACACTGCGGGCATATTTGGGCTATTTAGGGCATATTCAGGCACTCCTGAATGATAATTTAATGCAGATGCTTTAATAAAGTGTATTCTGCCAAAACCTACGCGAAAATAGCTTCAAAATGAGACTAGAACAGGCTTCGAAGGTAGAGGGTTCACCCGCAGTGGTGCCACAGACCTAAGGGAAAACTGCTAATTATTAGCTCTCGTTCGGCAACACTGGTGTGAGACACCCGCGCGAGACAGTCTCCCTCAGTGAACGCTGCTCTGAGGGTCAGAGGTGGGTCACTCACGCTCCCGCCCACTGACACTCTATTTCTACGGCTTTTACAGGCTTTTAAAGCCTAGAGATTGCTGTAAATTGCCAGGACATTCAGGAACGTCACCCGCAGCCAATGGGTTAATGAATAAATTTTGTCCACAGATGGCGGTGGTGATCTCCTGGAGTTGGAACCAGACGGGGAGGACTTTTTGTCTCCACCTCGGGACCGTAGGCTATTTAGTAGCCTGACTCATGCGAGGCCCTGAGATTATAGATCGAAGCTTAGATATGTTAGGTGCTTTGTCGCTCTAGATGGTCATTTAATCACTTACTGTAAATATTTAATTTTCTTAATCTTTAAACTTTAAATTTTAATCTTACAGGATGAACAGCTTGGTTGTAATATTATGTAAAATTGCCATTTTATTAACCGTCATAAGTTAGTGATATTGGAGATTTTTAAACAATAACAAACTTGATAAAAGTTCTTTAACTAAATACTAGTCAAAATAATTAATGAATAAATGTTGTCCACAGGTGGATGTCCTAGAGTTGGAACCAAACTGGGGTAGACACACCTCGGTACCTTACTACAGTATACACATCCCTTCCAAATAAAGATAAGTATTGTAATTGTATTTGTAGTTACATAATTGTAGTTCCCTAATTGTAGTTTACAAAGAGTTGAGCTAAGCTAGTGTTGTCCAGTCTGTTTACTTTCATCCAATTTTTTCTTTAAAATTTGGATGTTCCTTGCCCCTACCACCACCTCTTCCAGAGTATTCCATGCAGAAAAAAAACATCCCCCCCTTACGCATTTTGGCTCTAACGTCCCTTGACTTTGGCCTGGTCACCCTTTCAAATCTCGGAGGCACTCGATACCGGCAGTTCTACATTTAGTCTCCCTCACTCTCATAGAAAAAAAATATCGAATCCGTCCTGAGAACAGGACCAAGGTAGAAATAATTTAATGGTTGCCTCGTCCTATGGAAACTTATACAGGCGGTTAATTTGTGGCCATCCCCTCTGGCATTAAGGCGGGCTGGCTGGCTTTTTCTGGACCCCCTTCTCCATGGTTAGCCCCGTTGGTTCTGAAATTTTATAACTTTTGGCAATTTTAACATCTTTAACCCAGTTTCTTTGGCAATATTCGGACAATCGTGCAATTGAAGTCTATTTTTTATACAATTAATATTTTGTCATGCCCCGAACACAGGCCAGTAGTGCAGCACTCAAACACCCAAACCACTAGGCCACAGAAGCTTAAAAGTGGCTTGATATTTTGGAGTTGCTGTATATCCCATCCACCACCACCCGCTCAGACTTATGATCCCCCATTAAAGTTCAATTTATACAAATTTTGGTGGAATAGATATCCTGACTGAAAGGAGTTTATTTGTAAAACTACACCGCTATCGGTCGGCAGGAAAAAATTACACCTTAATGGCGTGATAGGCCCTAATATTGACAACAAATTTTTTAAAGTTATTAAAATCGCTAAACCAGTTAGCATAGACAGAAGACTTCTAAACTAATGGGGCTAAACGTGAGGGTGACGGAGACTCTGAAAAAAACGGCCATCCCCCCTTAAGCATTAAGGCGGGCTGGGTGGCTTTTTCTGGACCTCCATGTTTAGCCCCATTAATTCAGAAATGTTATAACATTTGGCAATTTTAAAATCTTTAACCCAGTTTCTTTGGCAATATTCGGACCCTTCATGCAATTGAGGTAAACCAATATTAAATTAATATTTTGTCATGCCCTAGCCAGGGCAGGAAAAAAAAATACACCTTAATGGAGTGAAAGGTCCTAATATTGACAAACAAAAGGTTTAAAGTTTTGTTCCCTAAAGCTGCCTGGCCGAACAGCCCCGGTAAGGTTTAAAGTTATTCAAATCGCTAAACTAGTTGGCTTAGACCGAAGATTTCTAAACTAATGGGGCTAAACATGAGGGAGATGGGGGCCCAGGGGCTGATTTCCCTCACCCGCTCATCGTCCTGGGCTCAAGCACCTGGAGCGGCTTTGGTCTACCGTACTCGGGCTGTTCGGGCAGTCTGGGAAACTACAACAAGAACATGAACCAGCCAGACTACAACCCTCCATAAAAGATAAGTACTGTAGTCCTACAGAAAGTAATTGTATACTGTATTTTAACCCTGGAGGATACAAGCCTTTGCTGTCTGTGGCAGACTACAGAAACCATATTTCGCAAGTGATGATTATCATAACTGCTTCGTATTAGATGGTACTTTGCAATAAAATGAGCCTTAAAATTAACTTTATTATATACAGTTTATAACTTGGCCTGCAATAATGATTTACCAAGCTTTTAGTGTTCCACTAAAATTGACTAAATTATAGTAACTTTTACAGAATTTTAGCTTTCAAAACAATAAAATTTCCAGTAATTTTGTTAAATATATTTTGGCATTTATTTTTGTTATATGAAGTATATGTATATACTCAGGCACATACCCTATTGCTGGGGGTGGCCGACAAGAGACAGTGCCTGAACAGAAACATTTAAAGTTACTATTCTCAGTCTGGGACCATTTCCGCGTTCCCTCGCACCTTTGTCTCGTCTAGTGGGAGGATTCTTCGATCCCTGCCCCTTAAGTTTTGGCTATAATATATCTTTCAATAATGAGAAGTGTTTGGGAAGGAGTTGTTCCTAGGGTTGTTCTCGGGCGGCATGATATGTTGGATATATCTTTGAACAGAAAAGTTAGAACGATTGTACTATACCTTACCCTGTGAGGATAATTTTTAGTTCAGTTTCTTCTAGATATGATTAGTCTATTTTACTTTTAACGTTCTTGTGGTGGATTGTGTTAATTTATATCTATTTCCTTTATAGTTATTTCCACAGCGATTTTGATTAGTTCTATAGTTTATCTTGTCACAGTTTTGGTTGGGTTCTTGAAATTTTAAATTATAATGAATGTAATAGTGCACAGAATTTTGGTGTGATCCTAGGTTCGAATCCTTTGAGTACTACATGTATTAAACGGTTTCACTGATTTTGTTAATTAGGTTTATTTTAAAGCTAATTGGTGGGCTAGAGATATGAATTCAGGTTAGGGTAAACTTGTGGAAGCTAAAAAGTTAATAGAAATAGATTTGACCTTTGATTCCCAGACATCCTTCCTAAATTGAATAGTCTAATGATAAAGAATAGTGTAAACATATGTTTGATCATTGTTTAAGTGTAATTAGTTTAAAAATTTCTATGATAACCCAGTTTCAAATCCTGGTGAATCACATTATGCTTTCATTAATTTAATTAGGCGTTTGGTGTTGGTGTGAAATTAATAAAAATTAGAATACAGTATCACTTCCACTCCCAGGTCAACCCCACCTCCTAACCTAACACAAACTAACAAACTAACCTTCCTAACTTAACCACAAATACACATAAACGGACTAATCTACTTCTGTACGGTAAAAATCAATAGTTCAACAATAAACTTGCTCATGAACGGATTCTAATAGCTTTTGACTAAGGTAATACTTTTAATCATGGTATTGAGTTAATGCAACTCTGAATTTTGCACAAATGGTAGATACATGTGAACTATTGATTTTGGCTGGATAAAGTACACTAAACCTGGACAAGGTAAGAGTTGACCGGAAGTGTAATTGCTCTTAAAGAGTAATTACCCTAAGGAATTATATGATCTTGGACTAAAAATGTGTATTAATTAAAATATAAAACTTTCAAACTAAACCAACCAAAATTGGGACAAGGACAATATAAAGTCAAATTAAATTATCAAAATCGCTATGTGGAAACAACGCTTGCTAAAATTAAAATTATTAAATAAAAGAACACAATCCATCACATAGGGTGTACATTACTACATGAGCAAGTTAATCTGTTAACCAAGTAAACTAATCGCACATATAACAACGCACTATAGTCACGTTAAAGGAAGTAGTAAAGTTTGGGAAGTCCGGGACATTCTGGCAAATTTTACTAAACTCTGCATGAATAGAGAAACTACATGTTAAATGTCGTACAAAATACAAATATTGATAAGATGTCTATACTATTACAAAATAATATATAAAATACAGTACAGCACTCACTAACGATAGTGCTATGGGGTAGGTACCTGTAAGCATAGCATGCCTCAAGTGACTCCTATCAATAACTACCCTACAAATAACCTACATTTATAGCACACATAAACTAAGGAAATCGCAAAAGTAAGCAATTGATACTATAGACAATGAATACATAAATTACATATAATATAAAGCCAAATAATTGCAAAATATGAAGTAAAAACAGATTTAAACAAAGCGTACTCTTTTAACAAGAACAATAAATTTAAAAAAATCAATTAATATTAATAATAGAAAAAGAAAAAGATAAACAATAAATACAGACAAAGTGAGCAGAGGTTATAAAAGAAACAAAGTTAAAAATGCTTTATTAAAATTATTGATGTCAAATTTTAGAATAGTCACAATAATTGACCCTAAACAGATTCAATTTATGGAACAATTTACTTGCCTCAAAACCTCTGTCCACTAGAGTCTGTATAGTAACCTAGCTCTAGCCCAAAATTAATCTACTTTAGTGCAGATTTTACAAAATTTTAATTGGGAATACAAACTATTATAAGTTATTTTACTATCGATATTACTACTAGGGAAAGGAAAGTTTATAAAGTTAAAATAATCAACTTTGTGATATACTTTAAGTATGCACTGTTCATTAACAATCTCTATTTATATAAAGAACATTTTCAACTTTATAATTTAAGTTACGTTGTGTGAGGGGAATAGAATTAGGGTAAATAAGTTTGGCTACTTTATTAAAATTTAACAAATTGCAAAAGAGAATATCAATAGATCTACTATTATTACTTAACAATTTAGCAAGTGCTAATTTTTCTGGGATTTTATTTTTCTTGCTACTGTCAACCAAGTCTTTTATATATTTAAATTCTAAAGCAAGCAAGAATAAGTCTGCAATTAAAGGGCTAGCATTTCCACCCATAGGAATTCCTAATTGTGTGAAAATGTACGGCCCGAATCTAACCTAAGCATCGAGAAGGAGGAATTTAAGGGCATCTTTAAGTTTAGTTCTATCAAAATATACAGAACTCGTGGGAGTAGAGCTAAGTGATTCATTATTAAAATCTGTATAAACATTTATGAAATAGTTACCATTCCTAACGAACCTGTCTTAAGTGCAAATCTATAATAAAGCAAAGCTCTGAATATACTAAATCTAAAGGCAAATTGGTATACAAAGTCGAAAAGTCGAAGCTATGTACCGAGGTAACTTTCGGCATGGTATTTATTTTATCAATAACTTATAACTAATTGTCAACACTCCAATAATAGTTAATGCCAGTTCTTATGATGGTATTACAATATCTTTTAAGAGTACTTTTAATGTATTTTAAGCAATTTAAGACTTGTTCTGATAGTTTTAGTGGTAGCAAATTTTGCTCCGGCAATAAAGCGATATTTATAGTCTTTTATGAAATTTAGGTAACTTGTATAATTTTGCAATGCAATTGTTCTTATCAGAAAGTTTAATATCAAATGTTATATTTTTCTTGGTATGTTCATCGATTAAGTTATCAATATTCAGATTATTTTGAATTTTATAAACCGAATTACCGCAAATATTTTTACGTAATATGTTACTCCGTATAAATTTATGCAGAATATATTCAATCTTCCTGAAGGCTTGTGTAGTGATTAAAACTATTATATAATGGTTAGACCCCAAGTAACTCTAAAACAGTCCCCGCACATCATGCCACCCGCGAACAGCCCTCTTGACAGATCTCTCGCACTTAAGGCAGCCCTTGACAGGGCTGCCTAGAAAGCGGCCATTTAAGACTTGAAACTGTAACTACATTCCCTGCGGACAAAATTCTTTAAACTGTTATGTACTGTATATGTATTTACAAAGTTTTGTCATGAATTACAAATGCAAAATCCACTTTTCTGTTGACCAACCCTGACGGAACTAATTTCCTTAACCGGTGGTGCGGCCTACACTAACCAACCAGACCACACTGATGATCCCCTCCCCTGCTGCCCTCTCGGATGGATCTCTTCCAGAGAGTCTAACTGAAGCGGAGTAGTTTCTTTTTCTTTTATTGTGTATACAAAGATAAAATTTTGGTTTATAGTTAAATTTATTTAAGTGATATGGCCAAAACAATGCCATTTCATGATTATATTCTTGTAATCTTTGTCATACTCATTCTTCATATAAAATTGCTCTGGTTTGACACCCTGATTCTCTTCTCACCCTGGTTCCTTCCGGGCCCGAGCATCTGAAGCGGCTTTGGTCTACCGGATTTGAGGCCAAGCATCTGGAGCGGCTTTGGTTTACCGGACTTGGACTGTTTGGGGAACTACAATAATCAGACCACACTCCTTCATCAAAGAAAAGTAGACCGTTAGTACGGTGGCGCTAATAAGTAATGTCCCAGCTGTCCTAAAGTTTGGCTTGCTATGTGCTGTATTAATGTAATGTCCTTCAGGGGAGGTTTTTATGCATTTCTTAATCTATATACTGTACTGTATTTTAGTTTCCTAAAGACTTCAATCGAGCTTAGAAAAAATCGCAGGCCCCTCAGAGATATACTTCTAAAATACAGGCTCGCTATTGCTTGCCGGGAAAAAATACACATACGGCAGTCATAAAATCGGCGAAGTAATGGGGCGAATGTCTTCAATCAAAACTATATGTATTATGTTAACTGTTGGTGGTGTAATGGTTTAGATGCTTATGTTCTGGGTGTAGTGTCCCGAGTTCGAATCCTGGGAGGACCATATGCTTTCATTATTTTATTAAAGTACATTGGGATTTGTAATTGATTTAGTGTTGGGAACTGAGTGTTACTTGAACTGAAATAGTGGAAATGCTAATTTTATAAAAGTTATTTAGATCTAGTCTATATATTTGCAGTCTCATAATTATGTATTTATATACCGAGGCACATACCCCATTGCTGGGGGTGGCTGACAAGAGACTGAGCCCGATAATAATCCACATTTAAAGTTCCTACTCAGGGTATTGTTTTGCATTCCCTCTCCGGTTTATCAGATTTATCGCTACTAAAACAATTACGGATTTAAGAGTTTTGTATGGTTTATTAGATATATATTTAAGTACCTACTCAATATTTTTGAATTTGGTTGGTCGATATAACGCTTTTTATAATCGGGCAACATACCCCATAGCTTGGGGTGGCAGACTAGACTAGTTTTAATTTTGTATATGCTACTTTAACAGTTTAATTAATTTTACAGATTTTAAGTGAATTACAAATGCAAAATCCACTTTCTATTGACCAACCCTGACTGAACTAGTTTCCTTAACAGGTTGTGCGGCCTACACTAACCAACCGGACCCCACTGA
The DNA here is from genome assembly GCA_037953745.1 of Lithodes maja. NCBI lineage: Eukaryota > Metazoa > Arthropoda > Malacostraca > Decapoda > Lithodidae > Lithodes > Lithodes maja. Next base: position 22,263 of record JBAKBP010024548.1, read on the forward strand.
TGATCCCATCCCCAGCTGCCCTCTCGGATAGATCTCTTCCAGGGAGTCTAACTAAAGCAGTCCTTTCTTTTATGAAAAAGATTTTTAACAGTTTCTCTTAATTATTTAATTTTTGTTATGGGTTTAAAGATATTTTTTTTTATTCTATTTTATTGTATATACTGTACAAAGATGAAATTGTGGTTTATAGTTTAATTTGTGTTGGGTGATATGGCCAAAACTATGCTATTTGATAATTTTCTTGCATTCCTTCTCATACTCATTAGTCTTCAAACAGAATTGCTCTGGCTTGACCCCCTGAATTCTCTTCTCCCCCTGGTTCCTTCTGGGGCCGAGCATCTGGAGCGGATTTGGTTTACCGGACTTGGGGCAGAGCAACTGGAGCGGCTTTGGTTTACCGGACTTGGGACCGAGCAACTGGAGCGGCTTTGGTTTACCGGACTTGGGACCGAGCAACTAGAGCGGCTTTGGTGTACCGAACTTGGGACCGAGCAACTGGAGCGGCTTTGGTTTACCGGACTTGGGACCGAGCAACTGGAGCGGCTTTGGTTTACCGGACTTGGGACCGAGCAACTGGAGCGGCTTTGGTTTACCGGACTTGGGACCGAGCAACTGGAGCGGCTTTGGTTTACCGGACTTGGGACCGAGCAACTGGAGCGGCTTTGGTTTACCGGACTTGGGACCGAGCAACTGGAGCGGCTTTGGTTTACCGGACTTGGGACCGAGCAACTGGAGCGGCTTTGGTTTACCGGACTTGGGACCGAGCAACTGGAGCGGCTTTGGTTTACCGGACTTGGGACCGAGCAACTGGAGCGGCTTTGGTTTACCGGACTTGGGACCGAGCAACTGGAGCGGCTTTGGTTTACCGGACTTGGGACCGAGCAACTGGAGCGGCTTTGGTTTACCGGACTTGGGACCGAGCAACTGGAGCGGCTTTGGTTTACCGGACTTGGGACCGAGCAACTGGAGCGGCTTTGGTTTACCGGACTTGGGACCGAGCAACTGGAGCGGCTTTGGTTTACCGGACTTGGGACCGAGCAACTGGAGCGGCTTTGGTTTACCGGACTTGGGACCGAGCAACTGGAGCGGCTTTGGTTTACCGGACTTGGGACCGAGCAACTGGAGCGGCTTTGGTTTACCGGACTTGGGACCGAGCAACTGGAGCGGCTTTGGTTTACCGGACTTGGGACAGAGCAACTGGAGCCGCTTTGGTTTACCGGACTTGGGACCGAGCATCTGGGGTGGCTTTGGTTTACCTGACTCGGACTGTTTGGGGAACAAAAAACAATCGGACCACACTCCTTCATCAAAGATAAGTAGACCTTTAGTACGGTGGCGCTAATAAGTATTGTCCAGCTGTCCTTAAGTTTGGCTTGCTCTGTGCTGTATTAATGTAAAGTCCGATGTCCTTCAGGTGAAGTTTTTATGCATTTGTTAATCTATATATTTTTAGTTTCCCCAAGACTTCAATCAAGCTTGGAAAAATTGAAAGATCCCTCAAAGATATAATAAAATTTTCGATAGAAGAATGTCTTGGCCAAAGGCCACCTCCTAAAATAAAGGCTATTGCTTACCAGGAAAAATACACATACTGCAGTCATAAAATCGCCGAAGTAATGGGGGGAATGTCTTCAATCAAAACTATGTATGTATTTGTTAACTGTTGGTGGTGTATTGGTTTAGATGCTTGTTCTGGGTGTAGTGTCCCGAGTTCGAATCCCGGGATGACTATCCTTTAATTATGTCCATATATCCATTTAGATTGATATTCAGATCAAATAAACTAGCCTTTATGGTGTAATAGTTAGTGTTTAAAATCTGTATGTGGTAACCCAGGTTCGAATCCCGTGGATCGCATGCTAGTTTTCATTAGTTTCATTGAGAGGCTTGGTATAGAGTGAAATAAAATTTAATATACAGTATGTAAATTTATTAATATACAGTATACAGAGTGTTCAGAAAACCTGTACAAAATTAAATGGGTGATGGGGAACACAGAATTAAACATTTTGTACTCCATGGAGGTATGTCCATAAATGCTAACTTGCGGTGCTACAGGTTAGACAGTTTAAACGTAATTTCCCTAAATTTGTACCCTAACTTCTCAGAGTAATCCGTTTACATACAAAAATGGTAATTTAATATACACAACAGTATGACAGACATCTTCGTTCAGTAAACAGTTCTGACTGATGATTAATGATTGTTAATCTTTTCAATTTAATGTTCTTTTGTTTTTGCAGTGTACTGACATTAACCTCTGAAGTGCGCACGGGGGTAATTGAAAACCTCCCCCTGTGCTGACTTATTTGAAGTGTTTCGTCACTAAAATATTCATTGTACCATTAATAGCATTAATAATTATCCATATGCGCCTATTATGGGTTGATTATAAAGGCGTTAACCTGAAACCACAATAAAACTATGAAAACCGCGTTTGGATGGTCAAAATCGGAGATATAGCCCGCGAGTTGTATAATGTATGGGCGAGGCAAGCTACCTTCCCGCCAATTTTCCCCAAGGCCACTGAGACAGTCTATCGATACTCTCTCTCTTGCACTCGCTTGCCATCAGTGATGACAACACCCTGCTTGCAACTCGCTAATGTTAGCACGAAAATATACCTCAGAATAAGGGAATAATAGGGAAAATAGGTGATAACTGAGGGATAGGAAGAAAGTGGGGAAGGAGGGTAGGTAGAGGACTGAGATTTTGCATGGCCCAGGGGCCAAACAAAAATAAAAAAATAAAAAAATAAAAATATCTTTGTTTTTTCGATGTCAAAAGTTTATTTTTAATTTTACTTACTCAGGAGTCTTCCCACAGTCCGCCGGGGGAACTCTTAAGAGTCTTCCCGCAGCTCCCGGGTTAATAAAGTAATGTTCGTAGTGTACATTAAATTACAATGTTTGTATGTAAACGGATTAATCACAAGTTAGGGTACAAATTTAGGGAAATTACGTTGAAACTGTCTACCCTGTAGCATGGCAAGGAAGCATTTATGGACATACCTCCATAGAGTACAAAATTTTTAATTCGGTGTTCCCTATCACCCATTTCATTTTGTACAATTTTTTTTTAACACTATGTATATAGCAGATTTTGTTTGAACATACAGTAATTGTAAATTGGAATTTTTTTATTTATAAATTATTTTACTTAAAGCGTTGTTTCCACATAGCGATTTTGATTAGTTTTTTCTTTTTACTGTGTTTGTGTAAGTTTTAGTTTGTTTATTTTGAAAGTTTTACATAATTAATGTATTTGCATAAACTCTATAGACCTCACGAGTAGCTGCCTTCTAATTATTAGATCAATTTATTAGGCTACCATCAATTCCAACCTCTGATGGTTTAATCCCAGCTTCTAACCTAACCCAAAGTTGTTCCCTAAGCTGCCTGGCCGAACGGCCCGGAGTCCCTGAGGAAGGCCATGGCCACGATCGGGCTTTCCCACAGAGCTCTCATTGAGTGAAGGTTGTGTTGGTGTAAGTGGTTGTGTGAAATGCAGTCTTCTATGATGTGTTTAATGGTATGGGGTGCTGTGTTACATCCCGGGCAGGCGTCGACAACGGAGTCATCCAGTCTCTTCTGATAGCTCAGGAGAGCTGGATGGTGTCCGCATCTCAGCCTGGCCAGGTGGACTCTGTCCTCGCGAGGGAGGGAGGATTCGGAAGGATGGATTTCGGGAGGTAGTGCATGCAGCTGCGTGTTGTCTGTGAGTGAGTAGATGGATTGGCGAGAGATGAGTATGGATGTGCTTCTGGAAGTTGGTTCGGGGTGGGCAGGGAGGGAGAGAGGACAATAATTGTGTGATGCCGTGTGCTGGGTGTTTTGATATTTCTTGGTGTCTGTGGGTGTGTTGCCATGTAGTTTAGTGGGTAGTCTTGGTTCGTGGAGGCTGCTGCCAGGAATTGAGTGCTTCATGTCCAGATGGTCTTTGACTTTGAGGATTTTGGTTTCTTGATGTAGATGATCTGTGGGTGCAGTAGCTGTGCAGCCTGTAATCTTCAGGGCTTTGTTTTGAATAGTCTGTAAGGTCTTATGTGTTTCAGCTAGGTTAGAAGCCCAGGCTGGGCTTGCGTATTCCATTACTGATCTTCTGTATTGTTTATATACTGTGGTGGTAGTTTCTTTGTTGTGTCCAAATGTTGTGAGCAAGTGACCTGAGGGCGTTAAGTCTGGGTGTCGGTTTCTTTTTAATGTTTGTAGTGTGCAGTTTGAATGTCATAAGAGTATAATGTTACTCCTAGGATTTTGGGTGTGTGTGTGTATCACTGTATGTGTTAGGAGTTTTTTATGGCGAGTTGAGGGATGTATTAGTGTTCACCTGTCTAGCTTGTGAGCAGGGTTGCGGTGGATTTGGCTGGGGCTAGATTAAGTCTGTAGTCCACCAGCCATGTAGTGTGTTGAGATAGGGTTGAAGGAGATCTGTTGCTCTTCTTGAGTCCTGGTGTGTGCATGTAAGTGTTATGTCATCTGCATAGGAGGCTAAGTTTATTTGGAGAGTATTGGGTGTAGTTATATCGTGCATGTACAGATTGAAGAGTGCGGGCGATAGGACGGATCCTTGTGGGACTCAGTTTGGAAAGTTTCTGATTTTTGATTACTGACCGGCAAAAGATAAGTGTGCACATCTGCCTGCTAGGAAGTTGGCCAGCCACCTTTTTGTGTTTTGCATGTTTGAGTTTTAGATTTTGTTTGTTAGGTTGTGGCGGGGGATGGCATCGAAGGCTTTACTAATGTCTAGTGTGGCTAATAGTGATCTGTGTGGTGGTCTAGCTGAGTTGATGCCGTCAAAAGCTCTGTAAGGTCTGTGAGAAGAGTGTTTGTGGAGTGCAGTGGTCTAAAGCCATGTGTTGGAGCTAGGGGTAGGTCGGGTGTAATTAGTTGTAATACTAGGCGTTCCATGACTTTGGAGGGGGAGTGATGGGGCGGTGCGAGGAGGGTAGCGTGGGGTCTTTGTTGGGTTTGGGGAATGTGATGATGCCAGGCTTCCAAATGTCTGGTGTTGTGTGAATAGCTGTAGTTTGATATGTTAGTGAGTGTTTGTATGCCTTGTGGTCCCAGGTATCTGAGGTTTATGTTGTCTAGGCCACAGGCGGGTGAGTGCTAGAGATTGTCGATATGCTTTGTCTGGTGATTGGTGAAGGGTGTATAGTCAGGGTCTGGGAATTGTCTCTTACGTCGGATGACACGTCTGTCGTCTTTGTGAGGTTTTAGGTGGCTGACATATGAGAAGTGATTGAGTGTTTGCTTGTTGTTTACATGAAGTAGTCTGTTGTGATTGCAGCATGTGATTATGTGGTGTTGCTGTTGGAAAGTGTGATGCTGTGTAGTGTTTGTAGAGTTTTTTGGAGTTTGTTTTGTGATAGTGTTTGTAGGAAGTTATTCCAATTTAGTTTTTGTTCTTGTATTTTGTTAGTTTGGGTGTTGAGTGCTTGAATTTGTGTGATGTCTTGTGTGTGGGGTGCTGGGGAGTGTTTCAGTGTGTCGCGTTGTCTGATGAGGTTTTGAATTTCTGGTGTGAAGTTGGGGTTGTCTTTTTCTGTTACCTCTTGGAATGTTTCTTGTCAGCGTTTTGGATAGTTTTATTGAGTGTACAGCATTGTTGATGTTAGTGATGGGTATACTGTTTAGAGTTGTGAAGTGCTCTGTCATTTGTAAATGCTTCCCAGTTAGCTCTTTTATAATTGGTGTATGTGTGTTTGTGGCTAGCTGGGGTGAGTCTGGTTTTGGTGGTGATAATGATCGGGAGGTGGTCAGAGCCGAAGGTTCTGACCACCCTCCAGGATGTTGTGGGGGCGAGTTCTGGGGAGCAAAAGGTGATGTCTGGAGATGATGGGTTATAGAGGGCTTGGTTAGGAATATGGGTATGTTGATGGATGTCGTTAAGGATGATGAGGTTATCTGTTTGGTTTTGTAGTACCAGCCCTCTGTCTGTGTCGGGGTTGTCGACAAACCAGGCAGACGTCTTGGCGTTTAAGTCACCACCCAGGATGATGTGTGGGGTGTTTGTGATGTGTTGTAAGTGTGGTCTGTATTCATTCGGTACTGTAGGGGATGTTTGGGGAGGGATGTATGTGTTTATGATGGTTATGTTGGATTTGTTGCCAGTGCGTATTTTAATTGATTGTATTTCTGTTATCATTTGGGGGAGGAGGGATTTGGTTTGTACACTGGTTAATATGGATGATATTTCATTGTGTACCAGGGTGATGAGTCCCCCGCCGACAGCCCGGTCTTGTCTGATGTTGAAATTATGAAATGTGGGTGTTTTTTGTGATGTGCGGAGTTTTGTTTCTTGTAAGATGGCAATGTGTATGTTGTGTTTGAAGTGTGAGAGTTAGTGTTTCTTTGTGTTAATGCCATCTATGTTCAATTGGAGAATGTTAATGTAATGTGCACGATGTATGTTGGGTGCTGCTGCACGAGGATGGGGTGGGGGTGAGGGAGGGGCTGGAGGTTGGGATGGGTGAGGTGGGGGTGGGGATTGGGGAGCAGGAGATGGGCGAGCAGGAGATGGGGATTGGAATGGATTAGGATGGAGTGTGGTGTGTTGAGTTGAGGATGTGGATAGTATGGGAAGGTTAGGTGGGTTAGGGAGGAGAGGTGGACGGGTTTTAGGAGAGGGATTTGACAGAGGGAGGGGCATGAGGAACTGGTCCAAGTGTTCGTGTAGTGTTTCTTGGAGGCAAGTGTTGTACAGGTGAAGTGGGTCCAGTTCCTGCATGAATTGCAGAGAACTGAACCCTTAGTGTGGCGACTCTAAGTGATGGGTTTTGTATTGTTTGTAGACTGTGGTGGTTTCTTTGTGTCCAAATTTTGTGTGGGCAAGTGATCTGAGGGTGTTGAGTCTAGGTGTCTGTTTCTTTTTAGTGTTTGTGGTGTGCTGTTTGAATGTCTTGTTACTCCTAGGATTTTGTGTGTGTTAGGGGTGTGTTTTTTTATGCAGAGTCCCGGGACGTAATGGTGCTCTCCTGTCCAGCTTGTGAGGAGGGTTGCAGTGGATTTAGCTGGGGCTAAATTGAGTCTGTAGTGCACCATTCATGTAATGTGTCGAGATAGTCTTGAAGGAGTCTTGTTGCTGTGTCTGGGTTTTGGTGCGTGCTTGCGAGTGTTATGTCGTCTGCGTAGGAGGCTATGGTTATTTGGGGTGAATTTGGTGTATTTATATCATGCATGTACAGATTGAAGAGTGCGGGCACAATTCCTTGATACAGTGCACTTTTTACTTTCACTCAGAGATTTCTCGTCTTCCACATACTTCCCATTGCTCCGAAAACCTTCCTTCACACACTGTTTTACCTCTACTTCCATACCTCCACTCCTGCTTATTGTTCTTCCTAGATATTTAAAACCCTACTTGTTCCAATATTTCCCCGTCCAGTCTCATCTAGATTCACCCTATGCTCTCCCCTATTACACACCATTACTTTACTTTTATTGACTTTTACCTTCAGTTTCCTCCTTCCACAAACCACACCAAACTCTTTGACTACCCGCTGCAGTTTCTAATCAGAATCCGCCACCAATGCTGTGTCATCAGCGAACAGCAACTGATTCAACTCCCAATCTCTACCATTCTTTCCTACTAAACCCAATCCTCTTCCCATAGTTCTCCTTTTCACCTCCCACACCATCCATAAACATATTAAACAGCCATGGTGACATTACACAACCCTGTCTCAAACCTAACTTTACCTCAAACCATTCACTCAACTCACCATTTCCTACTCTCACACATGCTCTGCTCCCTTCATAAAAACTTAACTGCTAACAAATTTCATAAATCCTTCATAATCCTTAAAGTTAATGCCTATTTTAAAGTTTATATCAATCTGCATTTAGAATACTATTTTATTTAGAGGAATTAATTTGCTAAAGAGTTCTTTCCAAAGGTGATTTTTATGAAGTTCTTTAGTCTTGATAACGTAATGTATAAATACGCGGAATTTCGGTGAGTATCCTTTTTTTTTAGGTTCGTTTGAGTGCCACACGTATTTGTTGATTTCATTGAGTTTAGAAATAAAGTTGGTTGGATAAAAAAAATATTAATTTGTATTGGTGTTCTCTTTTTGCATATTTTGAAAGTTTTAAACTATATTTTTCACAATTTATGGCTACTAAAATACTTATTCTTTTGGCTGTACCAACTGTTCTTTAACTAATCTTGGGCAGAGTTGACTGAAATTGATACAGCTAGTCTTTATCATAAATTGAGTTTTATAGTTTGTCCAAAGGTGTCCTAGTCTGCACAAGTTTATGATTTAATAGTATCTATAAGAATTTGATTTAGCTAAAGGCCTTGCTTGTGGAGATCATGAAAATAGTATTAATAAGGGATTTTGCTAAAAGTTTTTTTCCACATAGCGATTTTGATTAGTTTTGCCTTTATAGTCTTTGTCAAAGTTTTAGTTAATTTTGAAAGTTTTATAAATTGAGAACTCTCATTCAGATGTATTTTTTAAATTTATTGTACTATTTATTTGTACTAGTAGATTTAAAGGTTATTTAAATGTTTTGAATTAATATACAGTACTTTAAATTTGTGGAAGAGATTTGAACTTAAGTTATAAATGCAGTTTTATTTGATCTGTTATTTATATATTTTACTGTAGTTTTTCCACAGCGATTTTGATTAGTTTTTGTCTTTAGTGTTCGTATAAGTTTTGGCTTGTTTATTTTGCAAGTTTTAAATTATAATTGCTAAATATTTTCCTGATTGTGATTTTGATAAAAGTTCTTTTATTTATATTGTCGTCCCTGTTCTAGTTATATATTTAGCAAGCTATACATTATTTCAAAAACTTTATTTTAGGAAGTAGTTTCCAGAGATTTTGATAAGTTAATTTGACTTTATTGTCTTTGTCCCAGTTTTGGTTATATATTTAGCAAGTTTTACATTATAATAAGACACTAACCTAAAATCTCTTCAGTCAACAGATGGTGACTTAAACTAACCAGCTGCCTTGTGTGGGCCAATAGGATTTCTGCTTATCTTCTAATCCACCATAAAAGATAAGTCTTCCTACAGTATTAGTTTAGTTCCCTTAACCCACTGAGCCCCAGCTAGTTATTAATAAATGTACCACCAGGGACCAGCAGGTTTTGATTTTGTTTTTTCCAGAAACTATAGTGAATGAGTTAGGAAAAACTACAAAAAACTATCAAAGGTCAAAAAGGGGTCCTGCGGAGCCCCCGAAAGTATTTTACAAGAGTAAAAAATTGAAGGCAATAACTCTAACCATGTTTTTGCGCGCTGACGCGCATGCTGTTGGACTTTGAGTTTTCAACCATCGGCATGGTTGCGTGGGATACTTAGTCCCCATACAAATCTGAGCCCTCTAGGTGCCATAGGACCGGAGTAATTAACATTGGAGACACGTTGTCGTCGCTGGGGTTTAGCGTTTTCATACATTGCCGACGAAACTTAGTCGCTGGGGTTATGTGGGTGAAGAGTTTGTGTACACTCTGATGCTGTAATATCTAGCCCACTCCTAAGAAGTCTTAGAGCCCTGAATTATATATACATAAAGCGATATTTCCGTATAGTGATGTTGATAATATATTTTATGTCTTCAGTTTTAATATTTGTTTTATATTGTGCAGTCAATAATTTCTTGTTTATATTGTAGTGTCTGTTATTATTTATTTTGTTTATTGTGCTGTCCCTGTTTTAATCTTTTATATTGTGCCGTTAGTTTTTATTTTGTTTATATTGCGCCGTCCCTGTAATCAGTTTTGTTTATCAGTCGCTATTAATTTAGTTTATATTGTGCAGTCTCCGTTTGAATGTTTATTGTGCAGTCGGTTTTAATTTCATAGTGTAATTTTGTTTTGTATTATGCAGTCTCAGTTTGAATTTTGTTTATATTGTGCCATCACTGTTTTAATTTATTTTTTATTGGGCTGTCACTGTTTTGGTTTGTTTATTTTGGAAGAATTACATTATAATGGATACTAACCTAAAAATGTGTTCAAACAGATGGCGACTACACTAACCAGCTGGGACTCAGGGATGTTTGGCCAGGCAGCCTAGGGAAGGAGAACCAAAACAACCACCACCACAACAACAAACTCAACCAGCGGAGACATAATCCACCTTTAAAATAGTCCTACCGTATTAGTTTAGTTCCATTAACCTGACAAGCGCTAAATAGACCTAGGGGCTAGGGTAGTTATTTGTGCATTTCTAGCCTTGGATTCTGACAGAATTAGTTATATTTACAATATAGAGCATAATTTGTTTTCGGTATGCTTTTATTTTACATGTAATGTATATATGAACCTTCAAGAGTGCTAAAATAAGTGGGAAAAGTATTTGGGTGGTGAAAAACTAAGATATTGGCCACCCGGTCATAATCTCAGGCGAGAGAGAGCCACAGGCAACCCTCTCTCGCTGTCTGTGAGGTAACTGAGACGAGCGGGGCGGTGTGGGCCGGTGTCTGGGTGTTACATAACGATCTTTTCTGCAACCCACTTGTGCTACATTATCGCGGGAGAGAAAAATAACCGATAAATTATGATAATAAGAGGGAAAATAAGTGATAATTGAGGAGGGGAGGGAGGGGGGAATAAGGTGGGGAAGGAGGGGAGGGGGGTGGGTGAGATTTACATGGATGACTACTGGAGGGGAATTATCTCTCCTAGAGACAAATTCCTTTGTTTTGATAGGCCCTTTTTTTTTTTTTGGAAAGCTTTTTTTATGGTCTTGCTTCCGTGAGGCCTATCGCGTTCCCTATAGGAAGCCTTCCGTGAGGCCTATCGCGCTTGCCGGGTTAAGGGGGTACTGCTTGTATTTTTATCTATATGTATAAATTTAGTTTCCTCGCTATATACAGTATGTATATATTTTCTTTATGCAAATATAACTAGATTTTTTGGATAGAACACTCTTCAATATAGATTTGTAGTAGATATGGCCAAATATAATCTTAAATTAATATTTCTATAGTTTTAATCAACTCTACAATAAATTTACATATGAACTTGCCTGACTAATAATCAATGAATACACGTGTTACTCAAAGGACTAGATAGTAGTTTCCACATAGCAATTTTTTATTAGTTTTCTTTTTACGGTGTTCGTCTAAGATTTGGTTAGTTTATTTTGAAAGTTTTAAATTATAATACTGTACTCGCACGGAAATTCAGTGCACAAAGCTCAAACAGTTAAAAGTTTCTGCACAAGCCTAAGATATATTATGCATTCTTGAATACTGCATATAAATATCACAACAGCAGTGAGCGTGAACTATGTACAGTGTTCATAGTGGGAGTTTGAGTCCACCAGGGCTGTTTTTCCACAGCGATTATGATCAGTTATTTTGCCTTTATATTGTCTTTGTCCCAGTTTCGGTTTTAGTTTTAAAGTTTAATTAAGGGGTTCTGGAAAGTTTTTCCAGTCTAGGAGTAAAAGTAAATCTAATGTTTGAACATTTTAATAACTATGAAACTAAATAAATTTGCAGACAACTTTGCTCATAAAAATATTTTAATTAATGTGGTATAGTTTTAGAATTATTATTTTGCTAAAGCATTTTTTCCACATAGCGAGTTTGATCAGTTCTTTTGTATTTTTACTGTGTTCGTCCAAGTTTTAGTTTGCTTATTTTGAAAGTTTTAAATTACAGTATAATCAGTTTTGTAGTAGATAGTCAAATATAATCATAAATTGGATATGCCTCGCAACGGCAGTGAGGGTGAACGATTTACGGTGGAGTTCATAGTGTGAGTTAGTCCACCAGGGCTCTGTGTTATGGTTCTGGAGGCACTAGTTTTATGGGGTTCAGGAAAGCGTTTCCAGTCTAGGAAGTAAAATAAATCTACACCGTTAGAAAATGTTAATAACTAACATTTTATTTTAGTAAGCATAGTTTCCTCAGTGATTTTGATTATTTTGCATTTATATTTTATTTGTCCCAGTCTTGGTTTTAGTTTGAAAGTTAAAAATTTTAAAAAGTTGGTGTAATGGTTTAGGTGCGTATGTTCTGGGTGTGGTGTCCAGAGTTCGAATCTCGGGAGGACCATATGCATTCATTAGTTTATTAAAGTACATTGAAGTTTGTAATTGATTTATTGTTAAGAACGGGGTGTTGCTTATAAAATTGCAAAAAACTGCTAGTCATTTTAAGTTAATTATTTTCCCTTGCCAGTCTGAGCTTCATGCAGGCTGTCACTACTGTAATACTATTTGTTTAACGTTAAGGGTCGTTGATATCGTCCGCTATAGAATTAAAGTTATCGTAAATGTTTTGGAGGTAAACTTGTCTATTGTTTTAAACTGTCAATATCATGTATTTATTTATACATTTTTATTTTACTAAAGCAGTTTCCACATAGCGATTTTGATTAGTCATTTTGTTTTTTTACTGTGTTTTTTATAAGTTTTGGTTTGTTTGTTTAGAAAGTTTTAAATTATATTTAAAGTTCATAATAGATTAGACTCTTCCCAGTTCGGGTTCAGACGTGCTCGTAGTACGCTTGACACCCTCGTTCGCTTGGAATCTTATATCAAGACAGCTTTTGCTAGTAGTCAAAATGTCCTTGCTGTTTTTTTCGATCTCGAAAAAGCCTATGATTCTACCTGGAAGTACCACATTTTGAGTCCGCTCAGTTTTTGTGGCATTTACGGTAATCTAAGTTTTTATTCAGAATTTTCTTTTTAGGTCCTTTAGTGTCTGTCGCTTCCCACTTATCTCGTCTTTAC
>JBAKBP010024549.1:0-34972 GCA_037953745.1 Lithodes maja
CAGCATATCTTGTTAGATCTTGATAGAAAGTATTTATTGAGTTAGTCTCAGGATATGACTCAAACCACTTACTCATTCCCTCCACAAATTCTTTGGTATGCTGTGGTAGGAGTTGGAGCCTCTTCCTCCCCCCATCAACCCGCCTCTTTTTAACATCTAGCTTAGTTAATAGTGCAAAGTGATCAGATAATAGTAAGTCCTGCTTGTGAACAGAACAGGTACGATATGGCTCGTTATACAGACAAACATAATCTAGCCTGCCAGCTAGGACATGCGTTGACTCCGGCTGTCCTATTAGTCTTACCTCATTACAGGAGTTTATATAATTTAACCATCGTTGACCATTAACATTAGTATTATTCCTACCTTCATGCGAGGACAGAGCTCTATGGTGAGCATTTAGGTCGCCCATCAATAGAGTCTGTTCTTCATATAGCAGGTCAGGAAATTCTTGTGTATCGAGTGAGTTGCAACCTACATATATGTTGATTAAATTAAGTTGGTAATCATCAAGGTATAACTTTAAAGCTATATTTTCAGTGTCCCTACCAAAAGAACAATAAAACCTCTTTACAGGTATAGTCTTTTTTACATACGTAATCAAACCCCTGGCAGATGTTTCAGTGCAGTTGTGTACATGGGCAATATAATTTCCAAATCTAGGGCGAAATGTTTCATTAGCCCTGGTTTCTTGGAGACATATTACATCCACGTCATGCAACATTGCAAAATGCTGAAGCTCTACAAAGCGTTGGTTAATGCCATTGATATTCCAACATAACACCTTTAGGCCTGTATCACAATTTCCTGTGTTATTCATTATCACTACCTACTTGGGTTTCTTCAACACTAGCTGTCTCTACCGAGTCTACCATACCCTCAATTACTTTGGCTGTCTCTTTCATTGTTGAAACAGCAGAGAGGAGGCGCATACCATCCTTTTCTGAAAGTTGTTCTAGTTTTTCCCTTATTGATTTAACCGTGACCTTTCTTGGCAAGGCATGGGAAACATTGTTTAAAACATCGTCTCTTACTAATGGAAGTTCAGTTTGTTCCCCTCTAACACTGTGATATTCCCCCTGCTTACAGTTTGTAATATTACTTGCATTGTCACTATTGTTCTCCGCCTGGTTATTGTTCATTTTGTTGGCTTTGTTGGCTACCCATGCGAGTACCAATTTCATCACCTCATTTATTTGTGCTGTCATCATCTCACCTAATTGTGCTTGGAACTCAAGTTGATGCTCCATGAGCTGTTGCAGTTGCTGTTGTTGTTGATCCGCCACAGACCTGAGGTGAGCCAGGGTAATTTGTATGGCGTGTGTCATCTCATCGTTGTTGTTGTTGTTGTTGTTGTTGTGGTGGGGGTGGGGTGTGGGGGTTCGTGGCGGCCGGGATGTTGACACTTGTTGTTGTTGTGTTTGTCCCACGCCTGTACCCACCACATCTGCCCACACATGTGTACTGGTGGGCTGTCTTGATGTCCCCGCGCGCCCTTGATCCCCGACTTCTCCCCCCACACCGCTGGCAGTGGCTGCAGTCTCCTGGGCCAGCCCTGCCCCCACAACCATGGTGGTGTTGTTGTTGCTCCCTTGTCTGTCATATTTTTGTACCTGTGGGGGGGACAAAGGAGGGACAGGAGAGGAGAGTGAGGAATGGGAAGAGGAGGAGGAGGAGGATGGAAGGGAGGGAGGCAAGAGGGGACGGGAGGTGGGTGTGAGAGGGAGAGAGAGGGGGAGTGTGACTGAGGTAGAGCGGTTCACTGTATGCCCAGCTGACCAGGGTGAGGGGGTAACGGTGAGTGGAGAGTGGGGGGCGATGTGATCAGCTGACGACCTGTTGTTTGAGCTCCTAGTTGAGGTGCGTTTGCTGCAGAGAATCGAGTGTGCATTATGTGGACCATTGCAGTTGGCGCACCTTGGAGAGACACTTTTTCCTTCTTTTATTTGTTTGCCACAAACGGATGACTCGTGTTGCCCTGCGCAGAACCTGCACCTGTGACATTCCTTGCAGCTAAAACTTTTGTGTCCCCATTTGCTGCAACGTAGACAGAAGGCAGGTGGTTCGTTATAGGTGGCTATGGGGTTGGGAGGAAGGATACTTATAAATTGATGCCTGTTCGGTATCACCCCTTTCCACAAGGCAAGCACTTGCTCACTCTCTTCCCCTCGTATTATGTGTCTCCTTGCCCACACCACTTGAGAATGTTGCTGTACTGCTTCAAGGGAGGCGGGGAGAGGGTATCGTTTTATAATGACCTTAGTCTTGACTTCATCCGGGCTAGGTGGTACTAGCTTCACTCCCTTATACCCCTGTGTAGTGAGAAACTTGAAGGTTGCATTCCCTACATTTCGTATGAACGGCCTATTATAGCCCTTGGCAAATGATACATTCAGGTCTGGATGGGATACTGACAGCGATAAGGCCCAGTTGAAGAAGTTTGTCTCGTTCATTGTGCTATCTTTAGGCAGGTAAAGAGGCACTGACTCCGATACGGTTGACGGTTCTTGCTGGTCACGTTTTCGATGTACAAATTGAGCTCGCTCATTCGCCTCCCCCTTTTCGTTCCTCTGGTTATTCTTCTTCTTAGAATCGACCACGACGTACCCCCTGTCATCTGGTTCTCCTCCTTCTCCTCTTTCTCTTTCCCTTCCTCTTCTGTCTTCCTCTTCCTCTCGGCTCTCGGTGCTGTTGTCCATCACGTCGTTGGTGTCATGGTGTGTTTGTTCAGGATCTTTATCATTGTCAGTGGTTTCCTCCATTGTGTTATCCTTTCCGTTTACTTCGCCTGCATTCACGTTCACTTTCACGTTGACGGCATGGGGGGTGGTTGGGGAGGGAGGAGATTAGACGATGTGAACAAAATATCAGAAAATAAAACGATAAATTTATTTTCCCACGGACACTCGGGTGAAGGGATGTAGGGGAGGATGGGGGGTTTACGAGTGGTCAGTTTTTGTGGTCAAGAAAGGAGGAGGGGATGGGAGGGGAGACAGCGTTCCTGTCCCTCTCTCAGCCTTGCTTGACTCCTCCTGAAGGGATCTTAGCAGTTTTCCTCTCGAGTTGCTAATAATTCCTAGGCTAATCTGTGTGTACACTCGAAATCACCCTTCACTGTGACACGACACTTTTTTATGGTCTCGGAAATTGTTTGATATCCGGTAGATCACCAATAGCCCGGGCTATTGACGAAATAACCAGGACAGCATGTCGTGGCACCTACCCCTCACCGGGTCCTTTTTGATACTGAGCGAGAGAGAGAGAGGCCTCAGTTAGAGAGGCCTAAGTAAGAGCGCAGTCCATACATCCGAACGCCTTCGGGATTCTGCCTTGAAAGTAACTCCTCTTCATCACCTCCCCTCTCCCTCCACACTCGCTGCAACATTCTGGCTAGACTTTTATAGGGAGACAAAGAGTTGCTCATTCCAAAAATCACCGTTTCGTTCGTATCTGAGCTATAGTTATGGCGCTACGGCAAGCGAAAGTGAGCGAATATTTGTGGAATCACCCCGCCAGGCAGCACAGGGTAATAAACGTACTAGCCGTCCAGGAAGGGTTAATTGGGCCTACCCATACACCCCTTAAATCAAGAATCAAGATCAAGATCTTATGGTGCCTGATAGGGTACATTACTATCTTTTACTATCTCAAAAGTATCCAAAGGATCTCTGAGCTTCATTTATTGAATAGCTCAAGCTCATAGACATTCAATAGATAAGTTAATTACTGTAATGTAAATAAATTAGTATTATAGGGGATTATTGTTGTCATATTATAATCACCCTGTAATATTTGAACCAGATTATATATTTTCCTATATAATTATTATACTTGATTTTCGCCCTGTCACTCTCTCAACTCTGGGGGAGGTATTCGTCCCAGGCAGTTCTGCCTTTTGTCTCCCTTATCCACTTTGAAAACAAAAAACAAAAACAAATTATATATATATATATAATTATATATTCTTAAAATAGTTTGTGTAAGTTTAAGACATGGATAGTTTTTCATTTCATTCAGCGCAGCCTGCCTCTAAACTATACATCTGTTCATGTACACATTTGTATTCAACGAGTCACGTACATATACTGTATCAGACACAAAGAGCTCCCTTGCCCTGCATACCCTGTGAAGTAACCCAATACTGCGAGAGAGACTTGACAGCTACCACTCTCTTAAAAGTTGCTCAATCCGACTTGCTCGGTTAACTGACTAAACATCTCAATCGTTTCTGACAAAACCGATGCTTATTTTATTCAAATCAGTTCCATGGACATTTTGTTTGGAGTGATTAGTTTCAGACTGAGTATGCGACCAGAAACGCTTAACTTAATGGTTTATAGGTGTTCTTCGTGTTTAACTCCTCATATATATATATATATATATATATATATATATATATATATATATATATATATATATATATATATATATATATAATATAAATATATATATATATATATATATATATATATATATATATATATATATATATATATATATATACAGTATATAAATATATATATATTATTATTATTATTATTATTTTTGTTTTTTTCTCCAGCGACTGTAGTTATATGAAATCAGAAATATGCTTTACGTTTTGTCTAACGGTGATATCAGATATTGTTTTTAATTTATGAATATATTAGGAAAACATTTTATTACGATTTTGAATATGGCACTGTGACTGCAAGTGTTTATTCATGATAGGTTTTAACTCACAATAAGTGGGTTTACTATAGTGTAGATCATACAAATACATCAATAATTCATCAAAAGAAGAGGAAGGACCGACCTAGAATATTACCCACAAAACATCGACATTGTGCATTGCAGGGAAAAGGTTTCTCCCAAACGTTTCCACTCTGATTGATTGGTCACATGTTAGCCTGTTCCATACTACACCAGCAAACTTTCGGATCTTGTTTCTTTGTTTGCATGGAATACAAGACGGTGTGTTGAAATGGATAGAAAATTAGCTCAGCGAGAGAAAGCAAAGAGTAGTCATAAACGGTAAGGCATCTAAATGGACCAATGTAAGTAGCGGGGTACCCCAGGGATCGGTTATAGGACCAATTATCTTTCTAATTTGCATCAACGACATAGATGAGGGTCTCACCTGTACAATCTCAAAGTTTGCTGACGATACAAAAATTGCAAGTTGACGATATGCAACACAATCTAGATAAGTTGTCATGTTGGGCCCAAATTTGGCAAATGAGTTTCAATGCGGATAAATGTAAAGTACTACATATTGGATACCGAAATGAAAAGGCAATCTATTCGATGAATGGCACTCAGCTTAAGAGTGTAGAGTCTAGACAGAGAAACTGATCTGGGAGTAACAATATCTAGTAACCTAAAACCGAGTCTACAATGTTCAGAAGTTGTTAAGAAGGCAACCAAAATAATTGGCTTTATAGGCAGGTCATTTGAGCATAAACACAAAGAAGTTATCCTAACTCTTTACAATTCCTTAGTCCGCCCTCTTCTGGAATACTGAGTTCAATCCTGGTGCCCTTATTACCAAAAAGATATAGACAAGCTAGAACGAGTTCAACGTATGGTTACCAACATGATACCTAGCCTAAAACCCAGCGCAGATTAAGAGGCGACTTAATTTAAGTGTTCAAAATCATCGACAATATGAACTGTAGTAAGTACTTCACTATCGACCAATCTAATTAAACGCGGAGAAACGGTTGCAAAATTATTGGTAAATCTTTTAACTCACACAAATCTAAGAATTTCTTCTTCCTTCGAGTTATCAACTTGTGGAATGGACTTCTCCGAGACGTTATAGACTGCAGCACCGTCGATTCTTTTAAAATTCGCCTAGACAAATATCTTGCATCAAACCCACGACTGGCTGAGTTTGTAAATTAATAACTTTATTTTATTCCCACCTCAGCTTCATTAAGGATTATTGCGTATATACAGTATATTACTTAGGCGTTACTATCTTTTTCCCAGATATACGAAAGATCACTTATAAATGTGTTATGTTATTTACCCATCTGTCCCCTACTAACTTCCTAACCCTGCCACGGACATTAGTTCCAGGGCAGTAGTTCCCTTTCCAATTTTCCCTTACCCACTCTAAACCACTGTTTGGACACTTGATCCTCAGTGTTTTGGAGGACAAGCAGCCTAGAGAGGTCACTAGACCTGTCTGTTGTTGCTTAATTTCCTTTGTACTCCTTTGTACTCTAGCTCAACTTCTGTGTTCTCAAACTGGTGCTCGTGTTGTTCATTAATTTTGTTATCATCTCTTCTAAATATATGATCTGCCCATAATCATTCCTATATTTTTAAAGTACTGAGATTACAGTATATTAATTTTTGTTTTATCTTATCTAAGAGTCCCTCTTTTTGTATCTCCAAGTTATGCCTAACAGTGTCCTCTCCATTCCCCTTTAGGCACGCTTAAGTTTACGTTCTAGACAATTTGTAATACTCCAAGTTTCAAATCTATAAATTAGTACAGGGATGACATATTGGTTATAAACTTTATTTTTTAATGAAAGGGATAATTTACTTTTCATAATATAGTTTTGTTTACCAAATACACTCCATTCCATGTCTATCCTTTACTTGATTTTTCTAGAGTGATCTGGGATTGCCTTTAGAACCTGGCTTAGTTATATGTATTCTGCAACTGCTCTATCACTTAATTTTCTGTCTATATATGTTGTGGTTGCACATAAACATAATCTTGGTCTTCTTTCTAGTCATTTTCAGTCCAACCTTACTACTCTCTCTGTTTAAATCTTCCATCATTTATTGTGACTCTTTCCCTGAGTCACTGAAAAGAACTATGTCATCAGCGAATCAGGTTGCTTAGGTGTTCTCTGTTGACATTAATTCCCTTTTTATCCTATATTCATGATTCCTAAGTATTCCTTCCAAATACACTGTGACATTTTTTGGTGATATTATATTGCCCTGTCTTATTCCATTCTTGATTTATACTCAAGAGGAATAAAATCGCAAGCGAAGTCGCAAAAAGCGCCATCTTTATTTCTATCTATCTATCTATCTATATGCTCAGGCCCAATCCCCATTTTGGGGGTAGCCGACTCAAGACAGAGCAAGAACAGGGAAAACACAAAAACAACATAAAACAACAAATAAACACAGATAAAAAGCACAAACTCACACACATCCAGGTCACCAAGGTCGCTCCAGCACTCCCCCGGCCCCCGACCACCCGGAGAGGTTCCGATCTCGGCAGGCAGACATGCAGCAGAGCCAAAGCCACAAGCCCCCCAACCACACTTCCAGGCGCACCCTTCATATTAATCGTCTCCCCGGGCCAGGTGCCTGATGGACTATTATCTAGTCCAACTTGCGTCGGACCCCTTACTCCAAATGACCACGTGTTCACTCAACTATTCACAAGCATTCTCCATTCACTCCTGTCCCACCACCACTTCCCCTGCCTGATCTATAGATATTCCTCTATCATCCAAAGCTTTTCTTACACAGTCTTTCCATCTCAATGGGGGTCTTCCTGCCCTTCTAACTCCCCTTGTACCTGACTCACATATTCTCTTTGTAAGCCTTTCATCTCACATTCGTTCAACATGACCATACCAGCTCAGCACCCTTCTGCCCACTCTGGCTGACAAATGTTCCTACTGCCCCACTCTCCTACGTATCTCTTCATTCCTCAATCTGTCTCTACGAGTAATTCCACACATACTCCTCAAGCAGCTCATCTCCATCACATCCAGCCCTCTTTTCTCCTTTTTCTTCAGAGCCCATGTCTCAGCCCCATACATCACTGTTGGCACTACAATTCCTTGATACAGTGCACTTTTTACTTTCACTCCGAGATTTCTCGTCCTCCACATACTTCCCATTGCTCCGAAAACCTTCCTTCCTTCACACACTCTCTGTTTTACCTCCACTTCCATACCTCCACTCCTGCTTATCGTTCCTCCTAGATATTTAAAACACTCTACTTGTTCCAATATTTCCCCATCCAGCCTCACATCTAGATTCACCCTATGCTCTCCCCTATTACACACCATTACTTTACTTTTATTGACGTTCACCTTCAGTTTCCTCCTTCCACAAACCACACCAAACTCTTTGACTACCCGCTGCAGTTTCTCATCAGAATCCACCACCAATGCTGTGTCATCAGCGAACAGCAACTGATTCAACTCCCAATCTCTACCATTCTTTCCTACTAAACCCAACCCTCTTCCCATAGTTCTCCTTTTCACCTCCCTCACCACACCATCCATAAACATTTTAAACAGCCATGGTGACATTACACAACCCTGTCGCAAACCTACCTTTACCTCAAACCATTCACTCAACTCACCATTTCCTACTCTCATACATGCTCTGCTCCCTTCATAAAAACTCTTAACTGCTTCTAACAAATTTCCTCCTATTTCATAAATCCTTAACACCTTCCACATTGCTTCACGGTCCACACGATCATACGCTTTTTCCAAGTCCATAAAAGCCCAAAATATCTCCTTATGCTTCTCTACATACTTCTCGCATAACTGTCTTACTGCAAACATCTGATCCACGCACCCTCTTCCCCTCCTAAAACCGCACTGTTCTTCTCCTATTGCAACTTCCGTACACTTTATTATCCTCTCTATCAACACCCTGCCATACAGCTTTCCAACCACTGACAATAAACTAATACCTCTATAACTTGAACACTCCTGCCGATCTCCCTTCCCCTTATACAACGGCACAATACATGCACTCTTCCAGTCTATTGGTACCATTGACACAGCAAAGCACACATTGAAAAGTCTCACCAACCAATCAATTATCACATCTCCACCCTTCTTTATACACTCCACAGCAATACCATCCAAACCTTCTGCTTTTCCCGCTCTCATTTGTTTCACTGCTTCTTTCACCTCATTTTCCTCAATCCTTTCATTCATTCCCTGCCACCTGGGTGGCCTGGGTAACCTATCTTCATCCACCTCTGCTTCAATCACTGCTTCTCTTCCATCTCTTGTATTTAACAAAGATTAAAAATATTCGGCATATCTTTTCCTCACTTCAACTGGTTCCACTAGTAATTCTCCATTTTCATCTTTCACTGACTCTTCCCTCTTTTGTCCTCCTTTCCTTACTTTATTTACCTCCTTCCAGAACATCTTCTTTCGTTCTTCAAAATTCTCACTCAGCCTTTGACCCCATCTTTCGTTTGCATCTTTTTTCGCTTCTCTAATTTTCCGTTTTGCCTCTCTCCTTTTCTCCTTGTACCTCTCCCATACCTCAACACTACCATCCTGTAAAACCCTCTCAAAACACTGTCTCTTCTTCTCAACTGCCTTTCTCACCATATCATTCCACCACTCGCTTCCCTTCCTGATACCTCTGCCTCCTACTTTCCTTTTGCCGCATACTACCTCTGCACTTGCTTTCACTCCTTCCTTAAACTGTTGCCATTCAACCTCTACTTCTCTCTCTTCCATCTCTCTCACTTCCATCCACTTTTCATTTAGTCTTTCCTTGTACTCCCTCTATTTTTCACTCTTCTCTAACTCACTAACTTTTATTACCTCTCTTACTTCACACTTGTCTCTTATTCTCCTGTAACTCTTAACTCTTAGCTTTCCCTCCACCAGGTAATGATCTGACATACCCTCCGCCTCACCTCTCATCACATTCACATCCAGCAGTCTACACAATCTTTCCCTTGTCACCAGCACATAATCCATCAATGCCCTCTCTACAATCTCTCCCCTCACAAGTCTATGCCAGGTGTACTTGTGTATATGCCTTTTTTTGAAGAACGTATTACCTACACTCAATCTGCACTCTTTACATACATTTTTCAGTCTTTCTCCACTCTCGTTTACACCATCCACACCAAAACTTCCGATGACTCCCTCAACAGGCTCATTTCCTACCCTATAATTTAGGTCCCCTAAAACTATAACATTTTCATTTTCATCAAACCCTTGTAGACAATCTCTCAAATCCTCCCAGAAACCCTCTACCTCGTCTAACTCTCTTTCACTTCCTGGTCCATACGCACTTACAAAAACCCACCTTTCACCCTTAAACTGCATTCGCACCCACATTAGCCTTGATGACACCTCTTTCCACTCTTTTTATAAACTCTCTCAACTCCTCCCTCACAATAATAGCCACTCCTTCTTTCCCCCTGACTCCCTCATCTACTCCAGACTTTCTACCTATCACGTTTCCAAAATCCACTTCTCCCTCTCATTTCATCTTTGTTTCATTCAGTGCAAGGACATCATACATCCTTCTTTCAAATAACATTCCAATATCCTCTCGCCATCTTTATTTACATTCTCCAAAACGTTTCGACATCAGTGTGTCATCATCAGTAATCTAGAAATCAAAATAAATATAAAATATATTAAAATACCGAAGGTAATAAACTTGATTTTAACATGAAATTGAATAGTTAGGTAACATTTAAGGGTACAGCAGATACACCGTCATTGAGGGAGGGTTTGAGTTGCTTAATGTAAAGGGACTCTAATATTCTGAAGCTATTATTTGGTGACCTAGATAAAATACTAAAGTGTTCATCTTTAGGGGAATATCACGAGACACAGAATGATCCCTTACTGGTGAGTGAGGGGGGCCTGAAGTCTACGAACCGTCCTGCTCGACTGACCCTTGTGCTCATCCGTCTGATGTACCCTTAAATGTTACCTAACCATTCAAAATCTTGTTACAATCAAGTTCATTACCTTCGGTATTTTAATATATTTTGTATTTATTTTGATTTCTAGATTACTGATGATGACACACTGATGTCGAAACTTTTTGGAGAATATAAATAAAGATAGCGCTTTTTGCGACTTCGCTTTTGATTTTATTCCTCTTGAAATTGAGGTTTCCCACGAACACTCCTGTATCCGATGTATTGATTGATACTTTCTCACTTTCCTTGTGGAGCTTTATTTTTGCTGTTCCATCAATATATACGTCTTCTAAAACCTTCACATGATTGTCTTCTGCTCCTTGTTTTCGGATCGCTGTCATTACAACAGAAATGTCGACCGAGTCAAATGCCTGTTTGCAATCTATAGATGTGTGTGATGACTTTAAGTCTTTATATATGAAATAAGGCGAGTTTTCCACGCTCTTTCCAACTGGGTAATCAAAATTTGCTTATCGCCCGTACTAATTTTTATGTATGAATATAATAATAACAGAATATCTACATAGAAAACAGTGTACAATATGTTCGGTTTATTTGGTTCTTGTGAGGATTATATCTATGAATTATAGTTTAACTTATAGCACATTACATAAGAAAGAAAATACTATAGCAATGAACTTCCCATTTCTAATAGCTGTTGTTTCTATAAATATCTACACATATGCAATGTTCATAATGCATTTTATATACACCTAGCAGCCATACAGAGTTCTCTAGATACATTGATCAACCTAGTTTAACCCGGGAGCTGAGACATGCCTTCAGGAATGTTTTGTAGAGGTGCTACAGCCTCTCTTCAGGATGCAGGATTTTGAAATGTTTACAAAAAGGCGCCAACAAGCATAGGTGGCTGAAAATTGGATAACAAATAGGCTTACTTGGCAACTTTTGATGAAAAATATCATAATGCAATTACACCTCATTGTTACGCTGGCCAGCTTGCCAGAATGTGCTCGTACTCGCTAGCGCTCGCCAGGGCAGTGAAATGGGCTATAATAATCGTAGAACGATGTTCTTTCTTTCTTAGTATTCATGTAGTCACAGCCAGATCAGTGGTGGTCTTTATTCTTGTCTGTGACACTTGGAAGTATTTTATATCAGTGATAGAGTATAAGATATGCAGTGTGAAGTTAAGGAGAGAGAGCGAGGGAGGCAGCGAGGTTGTATTATGTGCGTGTGTATGTACGTGTGCCTTCCTCGCTCGGGCGGGGTTTCCCACGCTCTTGATTGGCCGGCGGGCCTGGCTACGTCATAGGACGCTTGCTCTTCATAACGTAGTGGTCTGTGATTGGGTGCCGCTGTCCTAGTGTTGGTGCTGGGGGGCTCCTGCCCACGTGTCTCCTTAGAGCTTGGCATGGTGTGCTTGGTCCTAGACGTTCCTTGCAATCTGTCCCCAATCTAACCCCCTGTACTGCTGTTTCTCTCTCTGAACTTCTTCTTTTCCATTACTTCTCATCTTTATTCAATTACTTATCCCTTCTGGTTCTGCATACGACTTCCATAATCGGCCAGTCGTATTACCAGCACCAGTTCTCACATAATTATATGTTTTGCACTAGCTTTAGGGATTATTAGTCATAGTCACATGAGTCATATTATCATTGGGTGCTTCTAATTATTGAGTTGTTCTTTGTTACTATTTAATGCTAGACAGTGGAGGGTATCTTTAGTCGTTGTCCGAGTTATGTGCATGGCAAGTCAGAGCCTGTACGACTTCGACGGAGCTAGGTGCCTGTAACCCTTGTGCATATTTTTCCTTTGCGAGTGTAGCAGTATACAAGCGAAGGGCTTTTGCCTACACTTACTTGTATGCTCGCTACCTCATTTTGTTGACCTTTGTGGAGCGCCAGGGTAAGACCAGATACTTGAGATCTGGACTTACCAAGAGAGCCTCCTAGTCACTTAACATAACATAAGGGAAATCTGTTCAAGGGGAGACAGTAGGCTACGAGCAAGCTTGCGCTCTGCCTAGCCTCCTGGTACCTTTTATGCCGCTGCTAGACTTTATTAGTAATAAAGACAGCATTGTGTTTATTAACTTTAACTGTGTATGCTTTAGGAATTATTCACGTATTATTTTAGCCTAGGTTGATGCTTGGTGCACAACCCAGTATGGCTGTTACTTTGGCTAAGGAAGTACTGTTGTGAGTGGCTATTATTATTGCTGTCACAGAGTTGTTGCACTCCCTTGTTATATATATGTATCCTACTTATTGGTGTATTTAAGATACATGCTTTGGTGTCCTGCCCCTGCATTATTTCTGTTCTATATTAACGAGCATCTTAGAGCATCAGACGTTTTCAGAAGATTCCATATCTGTTTGCTGTAGGACTAGACTTTCAGTGTTTTCATAGAGCATTGAAGAGTTTAGTGTTGAGTACAGACTCACACTAAAGTTAACATAAGCATATACTCCTTTATTAAATCTTGTTACAGTTTATTCAAGCATTATTATTACTTAAGAGCATTTTATTAACGTAAAGTACTCCTGTTGTGAGTAGGCTTTGCCGTCACCGGAAAGCCTTTGTAGAAGTGCACTAAACCCCAGTTAATTGATACCCCGTTATCCAGTAGATTAACTCTGGAGGGTTTAAGTGTTTTTTTTCACCGGCGTAATAGTTCGAGGGTTTGGAATTAGCGTACCGTTGTTGCAGATATAACCTATCATCTAGTCCATTATTAAGTGCCCTTGTTTATTTCGTAGTGCCGGTCATAACAAATGGCGACCTTAGACTAGTATATAGTGAACTGAATATTGAATTTTTTTTTTTGAGAAATCTTATTGCCATTTGGGGTTGAATTTATTTCTCGCATTGTTGGCAGTGGACATTGTTTTGAGGATATATAGAACTTGTTGGAGTTTATTGGTGACCTAGTACTGCACTCAAGGACATCTTCGAATATTTTTGTGAATAAAGCTACGCGAGAGTTTCGCTACTTTTGTCTTGACTTTAGAATTTTTGTTGTTGACTCCATCATGTCACTGGACGGGTCTGAACATAGTGAGGGCACAGTGCGAGAGACAGGCGAAGAGGTGGAGAAGGTGGAGCTGTCTAACGTCGTTCGGGTGGTGAACAATGAGGAGGATGCTCGGATTTTTTTGGAGGAGCCTGTGTCGGCGGACCGGGTGTCGGGGCTGGACCGGTACGGACTGCAGTGTGTAGCCACGGTCTTAGGGTTTTCCGGTACTAGTGGTTTGTCGAGAGGTGAGCTGGTTACCTGGGTGCTCGGTGGGGTGCATGGGGCTTCGGGTGGAGCGGGAGCTGGGGCACCTTCGGCCCAGCCCCCATTCCTCTCGACTCCTATCATGGCGCCCCCTCGGGCTCCGGAGCCGGGTACGTTCCCGCAGGCCGATGGCCGCTGGCGGTTGGGTATGCCTCTAGGTGATTCAAGGGGTGGGTCCCCAATAGTAGCACCCCCTCCTCAGGGTTTGTCTTCCGAGATGTTGTTTCAGCTCGAGCTCGCCAAACTTAAGCAGCAAGAGCGGAAGTATGAGGCTGAGCTCGAGCAGCGAAAGCATGAGGCTGAGCTCAGGCAGCAGCAGCAGCAGCGAGAGGCTGAGCTCAAGTATGAGTCTGCAAGGTATTGTGCCGATGTTGATCTAGAGAAAACGCGTGTAGAGGTGACAAGGAACCGGGTCATTCAGGGGGGTCGACCCCATGACCAGTCCCTGTCGCATCTACTAAAGTTGGTTCCAGTGTTTGATGAGTAGGAGTTACCGAATGTTTTCTCCGGTTCGAGAAAAAGTGCCAGGAGCACATATGGCCCGAGGAGAAGTGGGCAGCCCTTGTTTCGTCACGTTTGACGGGGAAAGCACTCAAGGCGTATGATGCTTTGCCCCTAGATTCCTGCGTGAATTATGAGGCGTTGAAAGAGGCTGTCGTGAGGGCGTATGAGTTGCAGCCAGAGACCTATAGGCTGAAATTTAGGGCTGTTCCCAAGAGAAAGGAGAGTACTTTCCAGGAACACACTAGAGAGCTGTCCGATGCATTTGAGAATTGGTTAAGATCGGAGAAGGCAACTACTTTTGAGGCAGTGAAGCAATTAGTGTTGTTAGAGCAATTTTTTAAATGTACTGGCAGTGACTTGACTCTTAACCTGAAAGAAAAGCAACCAAAAACTCTGCAGGAGGCGGCTGAGCTGGCTGACCTCAGGTTGTCATTGATTCGTGGGTGCGGGTCTGCACAGAGAGCTGAGGTAGGTAACAAGGGGCGTACCCCCCCCCCCCCCCCGAATTAATGACACAAATAATTATCCATTTAAGAGTACTGTTGCCAATGATGATCCCAAGTCGAAACCCTTCCCGTTAAAGAAAGGCCAGGGCCCTTACCCACCTCAGGGGAAGTCCAAGAGTGAAGTGGAATGTTTCAAGTGTCATAAGAAGGGGCATATTGCGCGCTCATGTCCGAGCACACCGCCTACAGCAGTGGTGTCACTAGTGGGCAACATTGGCGTGTCTTTGAGGTCTTCCGCGTTTGCCCGGGGTAAACAGTCGGTTGCGAAGTCACCGCCGATGCAGAAGCAGCAGGAGGGCTCGTCACCCGTCCGAGGTGTTTTTTGTGGTCATAGGGGGCACGGCACTGTGAGGTGGGCTGCTGTGGAGCATAGGCTTGAGTTGTTGCGTGATACGGGCGCTTCCCAGACACTTGTTAAGAATTTCACTGGCAAGCCTATTAACGCGGCTCGGGCTGTGGTGGTTCAAGGCATCAATGCTATGCGGTCTTACCCGCTGGTCAGAGTAGAGCTTGAGGTGGACGGTGTGACACAAGAGTTGGATGTGGGGGTTGTGGAGAAGTTGCCAGTTGAGTGGGTCGACCTCCTTCTCGGTAACGACTTTGCGGTGCTCACTTCCGAGGTTCCACCCTTAGTCGTTGCCGAGAGGGCGGCCGACACGAGTAGGGAGGGGCAAGAGTGGCTCGAGAGGTGCCAGGTGACGCAGATGGCGTGTGCTGTCACCAGGTCTCAGTCCGCTCAGGTGTCACAGCCTAATACCCAAGTTTTAGACCAGCGGAGGAAGGGTTGGAAGGAGAAAGTCAAGGCTGGTCGGGTTGAGAGTTTGGATCCAGCGACACTCCTTGGTGACTTGGTACTTGCACCCATTATGAGGTCCGGATTGGCCCCAGAACCAGTCCCCCTTAGTGACATGGTAGGGCGTGTTAGCACTCCGCGACAGAAACGTTCCCAGGCGAAGCAGGCAAGGCTGGAGCAGCCCAGTATCGGGGGTGGCCACAAGTTGCTTCAGGAGCATTTAGATAGGTTGGCATGCTCGGATATATGTCGGTTGCAAGTAGAAGATCCTGGACTTGAGAGTTGTGGGAACGGGGCTATAGAACTCGACGAGGACGGGGATGCAAAGCCGGGAGATTTTTTTCATGTTGGGGGAATCCTGTACCGCCGTTTTTTGGATCCCAGACGTAGTTGGGATGGTGGGGCAAGAGTGGTTGACCAGTTGGTGGTCCCAGAGAAGTGTAGTGATAGCCTGTTGCGGTTGGCGCACGATGTTCCGTTGGCAGGTCACTTGGGTGTGAGTAAAACGTTGGCCTCGTTATCTAGTTTGTTCTGGTGGCCAGGTATTAAAGCTCAAGTTTCGGCCTGGGTGGCAATGTGTGGTACCTGCCAAAGGGTGGGAAAGCCGAACCAGAGCATACCTAAGGCTCCGTTGCACCCAGTGCCTGCTATTGGTCCTCCCTTCAGCAAGGTTTTCATCGACATGGTAGGCCCTCTGCCTCCCACTAGTCAGGTAACAGGTTTTTGCTAACCCTCATGGACGTCTCCACTTGCTACCCTGATGCATACCCTATGAGAAATGGCAAGTCTAAAACTGTTGTGCGAAACTTGCTGTTGTATTGCTCGAGATATGGGTACCCGCAAGAAATTCAGTCGGACCAAGGGTCAAATTTCACGTCCACTCTCTTTAAACAGACCATGCAGCAGCATGGGATCAATACGGTTGTCTCTTCAGCTTATCACCCAGAGAGTCAAGGGGTGTTGGAAAGATGGCACTCTACTTTGAAAAACATGTTGCGGTACTACTGTACGGAGAATGGCAAGGATTGGGACCTGGGGCTACCGTACGTTTTGTTTGCGGCACGAGAGGTACCTGGGGAGAGCCTTGGGTTTAGCCCCAACGAGTTAGTTTTCGGGCATCAGGTTAGAGGTCCTCTGAGCATGGTAAGAGAGATTTGGGAAGGGACTGTGCCACCATGTTCTCTAATTAAGTATGTCCTCGAGAGTAGGGACAGGATGCTGAAAAGCCTGGAGTTGGCAGGGAGAAATTTTGTGGGTAATCAGGCCTTGATGAAGGATCGGTATGACAAAAAGACAAAGCTCCGGGAGTTTGTGGTAGGACAGGAGGTTTTGGTCTTATTGCCCTTAGTTGGCCATCCCCTGTCTGCCAAGTTTGTCGGTCCTTACGGTCGTGAGGAAGTTATCTGACCTAGATTACCTTGTGGCTACTCCGGATAGGCGAAAGAAAAATCAGCTCTGTCATGTGAACCTGTTAAAAGAGTTTGTGAGGCGCCCACCTGAGCACTGAGCAGCCTACTGTCCCTGTGTTGGTTTGCAGCGGCCAAGGTGGAGAAGGAGAGGGGGACAGTGAGGCCCAGGTGGAGGAAAGTTGGGATTGTCATGTCTCGGCGGATCAGTGGGCGGGGAACACGAACCAGGTGGCTGTGGAAGCGCTTGAGCACCTGCCTGATCAACAGCGTGCAGCGATCCAGCACCTGTTCAGTTTATGCCCCACTGTTTTTGCCGAGCACCCAGGCCTCACAACTCATGCGGTGCATGATGTAGACGTTGGAGACCACCCACCTTTTAAATCAGTGCCCTATCGTGTACCTCCCATTAAACTTCCGGCTCTCCGAGCGGAATTAGGCTACATGTTGGAGAAGGAGCTGATAGAAAAAGGGGCGGTTAGGTGGACATCTCCCGTCACTGCAGCCCAAACCAGACGGGAAGGTCAGGTTTTGCATTGACTTCAGGCAGTTGAACGGCTTAACCCCCACCAATGCTTACCCTCTTCCCCGCGTAGATGACAGTGTTGACAAGATCGGGTGTGCACGTTACCTCACCAAGGTGGATCTTGTCAAAGGTTACTGGCAGGTGCCGTTGTCTGAGCGGGCGAAGCAGGTGTGCAGTTTTGTGGTGGATGGGAACACTTACCTTTGCAACGTTATGCCGTATGGGCTGAAGAATGCACCTGCAACTTTCCAATGCCTGATGAACGAGTTAGTTGCGGAGATCCCTAACTGCACCGTTTATCTAGATGATGTGATAATCTACGATAATGACTTTGAAAGCCATTGCGAGCACATCGGGGCATTGTTCAGGAAGCTGAGTGAGGCTCATTTGGTGGTCAATCTGGGCAAATGTGACTTTGTTCGGGCAACTGTGCAGTATTTGGGGTTTGTGGTAGGGTTGGGCCAGGTGTGCCCCCCCTCCAAACCAAAATACAGGCTATTTACCAGTTCCCCAGGCTGACCACCAAAAGACAAATCATGAGGTTCTTGGGCATGATAGGGTATTACCGCAGATTCATCCGCGAATACTCCTCGGTGTTGGCTCCTCTGACTGATTTACTTGCAAAGACGAAAAAGTTTGGGTGGGCACCTGAGTGTGAGAAACATTCTCACTCGTGAAGCATCTTTTGTGCACTCACCCCATACTCAGGGCCCCAGACTTCTCAAGACCTTTTCAGCTAGCGACAGATGCTAGCGGCATAGGGGCTGGTGCCGTCTTGTTGCAAACAGACCCAGAAGGTGTGGAACACCCAGTAAGTTTCTTTTCCAAGAAGTTCAACTCAGCACAAAAGAACTATTCGGTGGTAGAGAAGGAGCTTCTGGCCATTGTGCTGGCGCTCAGGCACTTTGAGGTGTATGTTCCCGCTTTTGGCCCAGTCGTGGTGATTTACACTGACCACCACCCTTTGAAGTTTTTGAATCAGTTCCACAACCGGAATATGAGGCTAACCAGGTGGTCCTTAATGTTGCAGGAGTACAACCTGGACATTCGCCATATTGCCGGTTGTGACAATGTGATAGCTGACTGTTTGTCCAGGGTGGACGACCCAGGGTAGATCACCACAGGTGTGTCGGGTTGAGTGGAGAAAAATTAGGCTTGCCCCTGTAGTGCAAAGCCGCCAAAAACACTATTAAAAACTAATACAAAAACCTCACATAAAAACTCTTCTCTTTTGATAGTATATAAGTGCAGTATGTTACAGCATGAATCTAAGACATTCTGAGTGTTGTCTTAGTAGGCTAGGCTTGTTGAAGCTTGCTCGCTGAGCATAATATGTTAAGTGATACTATTCTTTTGGGGAAGTGTTGTGTAGATTTTGTTTATATAATGAAGTGTTTTATGTTGTGATTGTGCCTTGTTTTCACAACTTGGGGGAGTAGCTGGGTGAGGCGGGGTTTATGAGCATTCTGTCTGGTCAGATGTGGCGTTTACCTGAGGTTAAAACGTCCCACATCTTGGGCGGGGTGTTATGCTGGCCAGCTTGCCAGAATGTGCTCGTACTCGCTAGCGCTCGCCAGGGCAGTGAAATGGGCTATAATAATCGTAGAACGATGTTCTTTCTTTCTTAGTATTCATGTAGTCACAGCCAGATCAGTGGTGGTCTTTATTCTTGTCTGTGACACTTGGAAGTATTTTATATCAGTGATAGAGTATAAGATATGTAGTGTGAAGTTAAGGAGAGAGAGAGCGAGGGAGGCAGCGAGGTTGTATTATGTGCGTGTGTATGTACGTGTGCCTTCCTCGCTCGGGCGGGGTTTCCCACGCTCTTGATTGGCCGGCGGGCCTGGCTACGTCATAGGACGCTTGCTCTTCATGACGTAGTGGTCTGTGATTGGGTGACGCTGTCCTAGTGTTGGTGCTGGGGGGCTCCTGCCCGCGTGTCTCCTTAGAGCTTGGCATGGTGTGCTTGGTCCTAGATGTCCCTTGCAATCTGTCCCCAATCTAACCCCCTGTACTGCTGTTTCTCTGAACTTCTTCTTTTCCATTACTTCTCATCTTTATTCAATTACTTATCCCTTCTGGTTCTGCATACGACTTCCATAGTTGGCCTTGTGCATATTTTTCCTTTGCGAGTGTAGCAGTATACAAGCGAAGGGCTTTTGCCTACACTTACTTGTATGCTCGCTACCTCATTTTGTTGACCTTTGTGGAGCGCCAGGGTAAGACCAGATACTTGAGATCTGGACTTACCAAGAGAGCCTCCTAGTCACTTAAGGGGAGATATCCACTTGAGAGATTTTTTTCTTGACTCCTTTCTCCCTCATGTTTAGCCCCATTGCTTTTCTAATTTTAAGACGTTCGCCCCATTATTTTGACGATTTTAAGAACTTTCGACCTATTTCTGTCAATTTTAAGACCTTTCGTGCCATGTAGGTGTCGATTTTATCCTGGCGAGCGAAAGCAAGCCTGTAATATAAGAGGAACCGGCTTTCAGCCGGGAAATTTTTCTACCGAAAAATGTACAAATTTATCTTGAAAGGGGTCTAGGGGGAGTAATTTTAAGCTTGATGGAAGTCTAGGGAATCAACTAAAAACCTCCCCTTAATGCCAAGTTTTCATAATCAACAACACATTTCGCTACAAAAATTGCATAATAGCGGAATAATTCCCCCCTGGGGGTTAGGGAATAGAATATGCCCCACGTGCCTTCTGCGTGTCGTAAGAGGCGACTAAAGAGGTTGGGTCGGTGGGCTTGCGACCCCCACCCGGAAAAAATATCTAAGCAAAGAAAAACGAACGAACAGCCTCGGATGCGGACGGAACCAACGTTGACGAACCACGACCGACTAAGGACATGCCTTCGGACATTCTGAGAATGGCTACGTGGAATGTTAGTGGCATGAATGATGGCACAAAAGAGAGAGAGGTTCTGGAAGTGTTAGTGAATGCCAGGCTGGATGTATGTGGAATGACAGAGACCAAATGGAAAGGTTCAGATGTGAGAGAGTGGGAGTGTGGAATGGGTGTGTGTGCTGGAGTGAGTGAAGGAACAGCGAGAGAAGGTGCATGTTTGTTTGTAAGTAGCAAATGGAAGGAATGTGTAAGAGAGTATGGGTCTGTGGGTTCAAGGATTGTGTGGGTGAGAATGAAAGTAGGAATACAAACGTGGGTGATGGTATGCGTGTATGCCCCGACAGAGGATATACTTGAAAGAAAGAAAGAGGAGTTCTGGATGAATGTGGAGGCATGCCTGGAGAAGTTTGACAAGAACGAAAGAATATTTCTGATTGGGGATATGAATGGTAAGGTGGGTGATAGGAAAGTTGAGGGAGTGGTGGGAGGGTGGGGGGTACCATCAGAGGTGAATGGGAATGGTAGTGCACTTGTGGACGTATGTGTGGGGAGGAGGCTGTGGATAGCCAACACCTTCTTCCGACACAGAATGATCCACAGGTACACGTGGAAACGGATGTTGACGATGAAGAATAAGACAGTGGTGGAACGAAAGTCATTGATTGATTATGTATGTGTGGATGAACGAATGAAGAAATCTGTGATGGATGCTAGGGTGTATAGGGGTATTGGAGGGGGTCTGTCTGATCATTATGTAGTGGTAGCTAAGGTTAGGATACAAAAGAAGTGGGTGAGGAGAGCGGGAGGGAGGCGAGAGGAGGGTGGAATGGTGAGGAGGGTGGAGAGGTTGCAGGAGGAGGAAGTCAGGGAGGAGTACAGGAGAGCAGTGGAAAGACGACTAGGTGGGTTCGACCTGGAAGTTATGGAGGAAGTGGAGGAGATGAGCAAGGTGTTTAAGGATGAGATCTGTGCAGCATGTGAGGAGGTGTGTGGAGTGAGGAGAAGAGGGAGGGGAGTGAAAGGTACAGCATGGTGGACAGAAGAGGTAAGAATAGCTGTGGAAGAAAAGAAGAAAGCATATAGAGAGTGGTTGGGTAGTAGAGGGAATGAAGATTCCGAGAGACAAAACGAGCGAGGTACGTGGAGAGTAAGAGGGTGGTGAAGAGAGTAGTGAAGGAAAGTAAGAGAAGAGTAGATGAGGAATTTGGAAGGAATCTGAGTGTAAAATGGAGGGAGAGTAAGAAACTGTTCTGGAAAGAAGTCAAGAAAGCAAGGGAAACAGTAAGGGTGTGAAAGATATGAATGGGAGAATGCTAGCCGAGAAGCAAGAGAGACTCGAAAGATGGGGGGAGTACTTCAGTGAGTTGCTAAATGAAAGGAATGAAGAGCCAGCAAACATAGCTGGATATGGTATGGGAGGGAGAAGAAGAGAAGTAGAGGAGGAGGAGGTGGGGATCAGGAGGTCAGAAGTGTGGGAAGCCATGAAAAGAGTGAAGTTGGGGAAAGCACCAGGAACAGATGGAGTGTGTGGGGAAATGTTGAGGTATGGTGGTGAGATAGTGATAGAATGGGTATGGAAAATGTGCAAACTAGCATGGGAGAAGGGGAGTGCACCCGATGACTGGAAGACTGGCATAATAGTCCCCCTATATAAGGGCAAAGGGGAAAGAGGAGTGTGTGGTAACCACCGAGGAATATGTCTTCTAAGCGTAGTAGGGAAGGTATACAGTAGGGTAGTGATTGAGAGAGTGAGAGTGAGAACGGAGAAATGGATAGGCGACGAGCAGGGAGGTTTTAGGAAGGGAAGAGGATGTGTAGATCAGATTTTTACCCTGAATTGTGTTGTGGAGAAGTATCTGGAGAGGAAACAAAAGGTGTATGTTGCCTTTATGGACTTGGAGAAGGCCTATGACAGAGTGGATAGAGAAGGTTTGTGGAAAGTACTTAGAATATACGGAGTAGAGGGCAAGTTGCTGAAAGCAGTGAAGAGCATGTATGAGGGTGCAAAGGCGGCAGTACGTGTGGAGAGTGAGCAGAGCGAGTTCTTTGACCTGAATGTTGGTTTGAAACAGGGGTGTGTGATGTCCCCGTGGTTGTTTACTGTATATATGGATGGAGTTATGAAAGAAATACTATCAAGAGCAGTGGATGTTGGTGTATCGCTGAAAAGGGAGGGAATTGAGTGGAAGCTACCTATACTGCTGTTTGCGGATGATACAGTTCTGATGAGTGATAATGAATGGGAGTTGCAGGGTCTGGTAAATGAGTTTGGAACAGTGTGCGAAAAACGGAATTTGAAGGTAAATACGGGGAAGAGCAAGGTTATGGTCTTCGAAAGGGGTGAAGTCACAGAGTGTGAGGTGAAGCTGAACGGTCAGGCTATGGAGATCGTCAACTCTTTTAAGTATCTGGGCAGTGTGTTGAGTAAAGATGGGACTATGGATGAAGAGGTGCGGGAGAGGGTACAACAGGGGAAGAGGGTTGTAGGAACGCTAAAAGCAGTAACATGAAATAGGGTGGTCAGTATGGAAGTGAAGAAGTCCTTGCATGACAGTGTGGTAATCCCGACACTGACTTACGGAAGCGAAGCATGGACGTTGGTTGAGAGACTCAGACCAAGAGTGAGAGCAGTGGAAATGAATTACTTAAGGAGTGCGTGCGGAGTTACATGGAGGGATAGACAGACTAATGAGGAAGTAAGAAGGAGGTGTGGTGTGGAGGTAGATGTGCTGGAAAGTGTGAAAAGGAACAACTTGAGATGGTTCGGCCATATGGAACGTATGGAAAGCGAGAGAATGACTAAGAGGGTGTACGAGAGCGAGGTGGAGGGACAGAGGGGGAGAGGTAGACCGAATATGAGGTGGAAGGATGGTGTGAGGAACTACATGAACGAAGGCGGTGCTGGTTGGGGGGAGGAGCGTCGACTGACTGGGGACAGAGGTGCATGGGGGCGGTTCGTTCGTGGCCACCCCTTCGGGGATCACGGCGTCAGGCAATAGATAGATAGATAGATTAAAATGAAGACATGGTAATCTGCTAAAATAATAAATAATAAAATTAATAAATCAATACATCAAATAAAACAGTGTATAGTGGGACATTTCCTGTTATTTAGCTGTCGATTTGTAGGAGGTACCGGTCGATTTTTTCTACCGAAAAATGTACAACAAATTTCTCGGAAGGGGGTCTCGTGTGCGTGTGTGTTATATTTTATCATCTGTATTTTCATTATTTTTAAATCTCGGAGGCCTAGAGAGGAAAATATTGATATTAATAATACATTGATAATCCCCCCCCCCCCCCCCCCCACACCTTAACGTAACATAAGGGAAATCTGTTCAAGGGGAGACAGTAGGCTACGAGCATGCTTGCGCTCTGCCTAGCCTCCTGGTACCTTTTATGCCGCTGCTAGACTTTATTAGTAATAAAGACAGCATTGTGTTTATTAACTTTAACTGTGTATGCTTTAGGAATTATTCACGTATTATTTTAGCCTAGGTTGATGCTTGGTGTACAACCCAGTATGGCTGTTACTTTGGCTAAGGAAGTACTGTTTTGAGTGGCTATTATTAGTGCTGTCAAAGAGTTGTTGTTGTTGTTGTTCCCCAAGCTGCCTGGCCGAACAGCCCCAAGGCTCCGAGCACGGCCAAGGCCATAACCGAGGGCCCCCACAGAACCCTCCCTGCCGACCACAACAAAGCCTGGGTGACCGAAGCCACTCCAAGGCGGGGAGCCGAGGAGGGTGCGGAAACGCCCGGGAAACCAACCACCCAGGGCCCTGTGCCCCTCAGCAATTATGAAGAGAAAGTTGAGGGGCAAGGGAAAAATGTGACGCTTTGGCTTCCAATCTTGGTAGATTGGGAGGTCAATCCACGGAAGAGACGCCGTCACTCGAGATCTAGAAAATATATAAGTAAAAGGAACAGTCAGAGTAAGCTATGGGTATGGCAGAGATCGCTCAGTTCTCACTCTGATAGACCAGCCCATCACCAGGCTGTCAAAGAGTTGTTGCACTCCCTTGTTATATATATGTATCCTACTTATTCGTGTATTTAAGATACACGCTTTGGTGTCCTGCCCCTGCATTATTTCTGTTCTATATTAACGAGCATCTTAGAGCATCAGACGTTTTCAGAAGATTCCATATCTGTTTTCTGTAGGACTAGACTTTCAGTGTTTTCATAGAGCATTGAAGAGTTTAGTGTTGAGTACAGACTCACACTAAAGTTAACATAAGCATATACTCCTTTATTAAATCTTGTTACAGTTTATTCAAGCATTGTTATTACTTAAGAGCATTTTATTAACGTAAAGTACTCCTGTTGTGAGTAGGCTTTGCCGTCACCGGAAAGCCTTTGTAGAAGTGCACTAAAACCCAGTTAATTGATACCCCGTTATCCAGTAGATTAACTCTGGAGGGTTTAAGTGTTTTGTTCACCGGCGTAATAGTTCGAGGGTTTGGAATTAGCGTACCGTTGTTGCAGATATAGCCTATCATCTAGTCCATTATTAAGTGCCCTTGTTTATTTCGTAGTGCCGGTCATAACATCATACACATACTCATACATCATTATTACCATGGAGACGGTGGCAGGGCTCTGGGACTGTCCCTCAACCCTAGATATATCCTATATACAATATAGGTATAATGAGCAAGCATGACGGCTTGAAAATTATAAGCAAGGGGAGGAAGGGAGGACAAATTCCACCCTCCCTCCCACCACTCATTCACGTAAAACCTTATGGCTTTACATGCTTTATTCCTTCTTTATACCTAATATCTTGTTCATAATTCGTCACATATGCCTTGCGGTGCAATAATATTTCTTTATAAGGGAGATGTAAGGGATACTGTAATTCCTCCCCTTCCTCCTCCTACGTGTAAGCCAGCTGACAGGGGTGCGCGGGGGTGCCTACTCTCGCCAACTGTGCAATTCTCGACTATAACCACAACACACCCACATTATTTGTGTGCAAAAAACACATGCAGGGGATGTGTGGGTGTGATACCAACATGCTGACGTACATTACAGTACGTTTTGCGAGGGTCGGCTTTTAGCTAATTCTTTCGCTCCACATCAGGCTATTAAAATCAAGAAACCTCAGTTGCTAGGTAATAGGTCGACTCATCGTACCTCCTTGCTCTACTACTCAACACAGACCGGTATCTAGACTCCAGATTGATTTTGCCAATAACTTGCCCATTTTCATGACATCCATTACTGTTTGTAGCAAAAATTGAGGCAAATTGCATCCGTACGCACAAGAAGGCTAGATGCAATATTATTACATAATATGATATTATGCATAGTTGGGAGTATTGAATGAATATCTAGTACACCTTTTGATGCACACACACAGACACACACATGCGCATGTAAGCGCACAAGTAATTAAAATAGGTAAATTTAAAACAAATAACATGGTAGTAATGGTAGCAAACTAGAAACCAAAGTAACCCTCGTGATTGACAGCTGCATACCCTAATAATTACTGTAATGCAAATTATGAAATGTGTTATAATTAAAATATGAGTATTGCAGTAATTGAAAACAATATACTGTATATTATACATAATTATGTATATCCAGTATTTGAGAATGGATAATAAGTCGTAGGCGTGTGCATAAACCTTTAACCGTCTTGGTGGTGTAATGGTTAAGGTGTCTAAAAATCTGTGTGGGATAACCCAGGGTCGAATCCCAGTGGATCACATAGGCTATATGCTTTCATTAATTTCATTGGAGGTGTTTGGTGGTGAGGTGAAATTAATAAAAAATAGATTATCAGTAGATTCAGGGATATTTCGCAGCGAGGCTGTTCTATAATTATGTTCTGTGCCCCATGAATATTCTTTCCTCTCACTTAAACATTAGGCTACCATAGTGCGGTGAGAATATGAGCATGATTAGATTAATATCCAGTATTCGAGAATGGATCATAAGTCGTAGGCGTGTGCATAAATCTTTAACCGTCTTGGTGGTGTAATGGTTAAGGTGTCTAAAAATGTATGTGTGATAACCCAGGTTCGAATCCCGGTGGATCACATATGCTTTCATTAGTTTCATTGGAGGTGTTTGGTGGTGAGGTGAAATTAATACAAAATAGATTATACACAAAGTAGTGTATATCTGCATCATAATGTATATCACGTTTTTGTTGAAAGCCTTTAAAGGTGAGAAGAAAATAAAAGGTGTTGTGACCGTAATTTGGTAGAAGG
Source organism: Lithodes maja (assembly GCA_037953745.1). Classification (NCBI taxonomy): domain Eukaryota; kingdom Metazoa; phylum Arthropoda; class Malacostraca; order Decapoda; family Lithodidae; genus Lithodes; species Lithodes maja. The sequence goes on from JBAKBP010024549.1 coordinate 26,731, forward strand.
GGAGCGGTGACCATTGGAGCCAGGACTAGAAACTGTACATTGACTCGCTGGGAAAGGAAGGAAGTGTAGAGGGGAAAACTAAGGGTGTAATAGGAGATTTGGAAGGGCAAGATTCGGAATGTTATCACGCAAGGTGTCTTCAAAAGTAAGAAAGAAGAACAAAACTATTCATATGAACAATACAGTTAAGATGCATAAATAATCGACTCCACAATTATGTGCATAGCAAGGAAGACACAAGGAAATGTGAACGGCATCAGACCGACTTGTCCTGACGAGGCTTTGGTTATAATAAGTAAACGGTTAAGTAACACTTATATGAGCCTAGCTTCATTAACTTTACATATTTAACTAAAACAGTTACACATACATTATACACACATAATGCCTGTACAGTACTGGATATCAATCTCCCACGATCGTCAGCAGGAGAGTTACATCATTACATGGGGTGAAGATTAAGGGGAGATTTATATTTATATGTTCCTTTATATATATATATATTATTTTGTTTAGTTCCCTCCTAAAACCTCCATCAAGCTTAACATATACCTTCAAGACCCCCATCTAGATAAATTTGTACACTTTGTTAAGTAGAAAAATATCCCAACCGGAAGCCGGTTCATCCTAAGCATCATGCTCGCTATCACCTTTGCATGAAGATATTTCATCAACCGTTCAGTTTGTTCATGACGGAACTTCACAGAAAGGTGCATTACCTGGGTATTATTAAGACAAGAATAATGCAACAACCAATGGATGTGTAGAGATAGAAGGGCTGACTGGTAAACAGCGTTGTAAACACAAATCTGCTGCAACAACTAATCAGATTGGAGTGTACTCACTGGTTTCGCCTATAAAGCCTCGGCAGTATCAGCTCAGAGACACTCTATCACCAAGACCCGACCAGATAACATCTATAAAGGAAGTCCAGTTGCCCTATCCCTGGATCCTGTTCATGGATGCAGTGAAGTATTGGTGCTAGTTGGTAAAAATCAACAGAGCTGCAACAACAACAACAACAATAATAATAATAATAATAATAATAATAATAACAATAATAATAATAATCACAATAATAATACTAATATTAATAATTATAATAACAATGACATTTCCAGCAATTTGTATTATATATATATATGTTCCTTCATTTTACTCACCGAAGCTGTTTTAAAAGTCTGTAAATGACTGGGGCAGGAAGTAGTAGCAGTTAACATGTGTGAGTCACAAGCTGTAAAGTTAGACCCAAAGGAAGAAAGGAATAAGATGTGTCAGGGGTGTAAGGGCAACGACATGAGCACACTTCCCATGTTCATATTGGTGTGTGTGTAACCTTTCTTTTCTTTTTGTTCTATGTGAGTGAGGGAGACAAAAGGCAGAACTGCCTGTATCGAGTGCCCCCCACCCCCCCCTCCCCGAGTTGAAAGAGTGACAGGGCCAAAATCAAGTTACGGTCGAGCCAAAATGCCTGGACACGCAGAGTTTGAAGTAATTTAAGTCATCGGAAGAAGGAAAAACTGATTCTGGGAGAGAGTTCCAGAGCTCAGCAGTTGAATAGAAGAAAGACTGAGAATAATGTTTCACTCTTGGGTTGGAGAGTTACACAGAGTAGGGGTGGGATTGTGTTGCAAGACAAGTACTATGTACCATATGCAGAGGAGGTGGTATACACTGGGAAAGCTCTGAGGATCATTGATTATTGTAGTAGCGATAGAATAGCGAGAGAGATGCAACATTGCGGCGAAGAGAGAGTGATTGCAGAGAGTTGGTGAGTGGTCGGTAGTTAATGATACGAAAGGCTTTCCTTCCTACTTTGTCTAGGAGTGCAGTGTGAGAGGATCCTCCCCACACATGTGAACAATATTAAAAAAAAAACACTCACTATGCCCCTGTAAAGAGCAAGAAGCTGTGCAGTGGTATAGAATCCCTTGAGGCGGTTGAGCATACCCAGCTTCTGGGAGGCTGCCTTGACAAGACTGATATAATATGGTCCTTCAAAGTGAGAGCAGAAGAAAAAGAGACACCGAGAATATTGAGAGAAGATAAAAGATTGATGTTTGCATTGTTGAAGTGTAAGGGATAGTCCACTGGGAGTTTCGGACAGGTTGTAAGATAAAGACATTGGGTTTTGGAAGCATTAACCCGCTGAGGACCAGCTAGTTATAAATAAATGTACCACCAGGGACTGGCAGGTTTTGATTTTTTTTTTTCCACAAACAATAGCGAATGGGTTAGGAATGAAGGAAAAACCACAAAAAAACGATCAAAAAGGTCAAAAATTGACCTTGACAAAAAATTGAGCCCCCGAAAACGGATTTTAGAAGAGAAAAAAATTGAAGGCAAATACACCCAAAAAACCACGTTTTTGCGCGCTCACGCGCACGCGGATGGACTTTGAGAGTTTTCAACCATCGGCATGGTTGCGTGGGATACTTACACAGTTCCCATACAAATCTGAGCCCTCTAGGTGCCATAGGACCGGAGTAATTGTGACCGGAGTAACACTGACGCAACTGTTGCGTCGCTGGTACTGGCAGAAAAATAAATAGCCGACGCACTGTTTGCGTCGCTGGGGCTCAGTGGGTTAAAGGCAACAAGGTTTTCTCTGGCCCAATTAGAAATAGTAGTTAGATCAGAAGATATAAGTGTTGCATGGCTTCATTATGTTTGTGTTTGAGGGATTGCTGGCTGGGGCGTTCAGGAAAACTAATTGAGTAGTGTAAGGTAGAGTCGTCTGCATATGAATGGATGGGACAGGAGGTACAGTTGAGAAGATCATTTATGAAAATTAGAAAGAGAATAGGAGATAAGACAGAGCCCTGAGGAACACTAGAATTGATAGGATGAGGAATTGAGCGATGGCCATCCACAACCGCAGCTATGGAACGACTGGAAAGGAAATTATAGACAAAGGCACAGATGGAAGGATAGAAACCGAAGGAGGGTAGTTTAGAAATTAAAGATTTGTGCCAGACTCAATGATTATAGTAACATTCTGATGTATGTAAATATTGTTAATCTAAATTGTTTTATTCATTGCTAAAATTAATTTCTTGAATAGCCTCCATCAAGCTTTAATTATGCATCCCCAAGATCCTTCGAGATAGATGTATACATTTTTCGGTAGAAAAATGTGCCCGCCAAAGGCCGGTTCCTCCTAAATTACAAGCTCCTTGTCGCTTCTCCATCATGTTTTTTTTTTTTTTTTTTTTTTTTTTTTTAAGTGATACATGATAAGTATATGAACTTTGTGAATACAGCCTACTCTCTGACAATTGTACTTACGTTGATGTTCTTGCCTTCCAACTCTCTTCCCAGAGGATTATCTGGACTAGGCTCCAAGACGCGACTTTTTCCATCCCCTGTGCACTAAATATGTGGTATTTAACATCATAGGTAGGAGATCTATTGTGGAACCATTCCAGACATCTCCCGCTTCCCCACTACTGTCACCACCTGCACCTCCGGAACGAACAGCAGCCAAAATGACGGCAACTGAGATGCCAGGGTGAAAAGGAGAGGAAGTCAACACCATCAATAACCCATCCATACCTGCAGAAGAGCCCCCAACCTCAATCTGTAGGATTGCCTCCATTTCCAACAGAAGAAGATCAAAGCCTCAGTCTACCCTAGAATCAAGAAATCACCTACAGCAGTCACCCCTACCACAAGCAGAGAGAAAACGAGGGTCACAGAAACCCTTAAGACACTTATCTTACCATGGCCTGGCCCCCCTCATTAAGGATCCCCAGGTGAGTTATAAAAAATGGCCGCTCTCCTCAAAGGGTCAGAATCCACAGCTAGAACCCGATTTAAATTATGATGAAGCCTATTTTATGCAATTATCACACCAACCGCCTCCATTTCCGTCTAGTTACCCAGTCGGAAATAACTACCATTAATGTTACGAAGAAAGGCAACAACCGTAAACAGAAGATTACATCTGATAACCAAAACATTACATAGAAGCCTCCCCAGACCAGGAACCTGTGAATGCAGTAACTAATTAATCCTGTACCTCCTAAGACCTACTTTTAAAATAAATAAATAAAGGATACTATTCCCCATATAACCATGTATGTATTATATTTTTAAGACTTTGTATAACCGAACAATAATTCAAGCACTATAATTCTCATGCCTCTACTGTTCCGAAATCCATCAGCCTTGTCACTATCTGGAATGTGTAATACTACCTGACCAAAAACAGGATAAAGTTAGGCAAAGTTGATTCACTACCTGGTACGGATCCGTCTGTACCTGGATTATACGTGACCCAGTCAACTCGGAGAATACTTCCGTAGGGGCTAGCCTAAGTCCCCTTAAAAAGTATCTGCAAGCTAAGTGTGTTGGTTGTGTGATGGCCAAAGAGGACTGTAGCAGGCAAGCTAGAAGTGCCCTTTTTAGTAGTGCGAGTGTAGGACGTGCCCCCCTGGTGCAAACAGGAAGACGGACACCTCACCTAGTTGCCACGTGTGACCAGATCTCTCACGACTGTTTCCTCCTATACTCCAACTCAAATTAAGTGCTTTTTGTTCGATCTTATGAGTGTGTTGATTATTGCAAAGTGACGATAGGATATGTTATGTGTTCTATTTTAACGTAAACCGCCGAGATTAACCATTCTCGTCTTCTAGCAATCTTTGCTCGTATTGAGAGAACAAACAAACTCTGTCTTGGGATTGATATATCTTGATACTTCGTAATATAGATTCCTATATTACATTTAATGTTTATAGATATATTCGTTCGGAAATAATAACACGCATCTTACACGTAAATTACCAGTGAACGCCTAGCAGATCTTATCCTATGTTTAAGTATCATTAGCAGGGTACGTAGTTGTGTGTAATTGTTCACAGAGAGTGTTAATTTATTTTGTCTCTTAGTCAGACCTATTTATATTCATGCTTCCTGACTTCAAATTCAGCTTAAGCGTTATTTGAATTCACTATTGTATTCTATGTATATCACGTCGCGTTAATATTTATCCAACGTTACCTCAGCCTCTCACACAGGCTATTAATTATTCTCATTTCCTCGAACTAATATCTATATTTGTAACTGTATTGGCTAATAGAGATTTATATCTTCTATACGTTGAACTAGCTTTCAAGTTATTTGTAGTTCAGCTGATATTTTAAATTATATATCTTATCCTCACTGAATATGTGTGACCTCAGTACTATTTACCTACCTCGTTCACGCTTTACCTTGCGTTACTTTACCTCAGGATATCAGCTATTGTTTTTAGACTAACCTCTCTGTGTTTATTTATACTTGTATGTATAGTTATCATCTTGTATTTATTGATACTATCATTTATTGAGAACAATATTTATTCTTGTTCCTATATGACACATGAATTATTACATTTATTCCATCCATATAGCTGAGCTTATTTCTATATAAGTAAGACTCAGACACCATTGATTTGTGTCTTGTGCCCTAGCTACCTATGAAATAAAACTTGTGAACCACAACTGTGTATTCCGTTACATTAGTGGAGAATTTATTGATTTAAGAGTTATATATATCAATGTCAGCTGTGTTCCCGTTGATTACTCAGAGTTCTAAGTTTTCCTATATTGGAAATAAACAAACCAATATGAAACACACTAAAAATAATAGTGTCGCATAACAGCAACCATAAAAAGTGAGATATGTGTCTCCAGGGTTGCTACTTTTCAAGGATAAGTGTCCGCCTACATCAGAGAGGTTTACCTCCTTGAAGTAGATGTGAGTCACATCCACTTTTGGCGCATTGATGATGCTCCTATCCAGTAGAAATGGGAAAAAGGTTTCCCTGGCATCAACCAGGTCCAGCAGTTAGAGGAGCATCCCACTGCCCGGAGGAGAAGTACCAGACCCTGCAGTAAATGCCTAGCTGACCACGACCCCCGGAAGCTGCATGACTCCATAACTATCCCCATCAACGTCCCAGAAGATCGAAAGTACTCTCCTCTGTCTTCCACACGCCAAATGGAAGCCGCCACAATTCTCCTCATTGAAGCCTCAGATGATCAGCAAAGACTCTCCCCACAGAAGGCTGAAATACCTCATGGTACAGTCAAATAGACCCCCCCCCCCCCCTTTACCTACACTTGAGCTAGTGGACTCGAAAAAATGCTAATGAAGAACAGAGAGAACAAAGTCAAAGAAGCAGCTCACCTGATCTCACCTGGTCAAACGCTAATCCCTAATCCTACCCAGTCCGGTTATTCTTGGCCTACACTACCCTCTCACACTGATTACTACAGGATGCTACAGGAAGTCGCATCATATCTCAGTCCCTAGTAATTGTGTATAATTATTGTATAGAAATATCATAGTAAAACCTTTACTGTTTATGTATATTGGATTATCCTGTCATGCATTGTATTCTGTTTTATATTCATATTGTAACATCCGTACCGACCGGATGTCATGTGACCAGACCAACCTGTTGAACGTGACTTTACAATTACCTCGTGGCAACAACTCACCTTGCTTACGAGAGAGAGAGAGAGAGAGAGAGAGAGAGAGAGAGGAGAGAGAGAGAGAGAGAGAGAGAGAGAGAGAGAGAGAGAGAGAGAGAAATAAACCAGCCAAGTGTGTGTGGACATGGAGGGGAAAACTACCGGACGAGACGGAACCAGCCCCCTTCTCCCTACTGCCCCAACCACTCACGGTGCTCGTTCACCTGCTTCTCACCTGTAACTGGTCGACGTGTTTCCTGCCTTCTTACTGGTCCCGGCACCTGCTTCCTACCTCCTGATTGGTTAGCTAGGTCCAGGGAACGATATATAAGACGGGGATTTGATAATTCAAATGAGTTCGCCTCGTCCCACCCATACGTTAAACTGGGTACCTGGAGTGTAAAATCGGCCTTGGCGTAGGTCGTATCACTAGGGTAAATTTGATTACTTGTTTCACCTTTCCTATATACTTCCGTTCCCTTCCGTTCAAATGAGTACATTTCTAGCTGGGGAACACGAGCAGTGTGGTGGGGAGACGAGACAGACTTCAAAGGCTTGTATATTATTATGTGTTCATTAAGTTGCGTTCGGGAGCGACCTCTTACACGTTAGTTAGGGATTATTTGTGACTATTAAATAACCAGAGGTATGTCGAAAACATACACTCATTTGCTTTTAGATTTTGTGATTGGAGAAATAATTTTACTTTACTGTTTAATTTACTTGGAGAAATAATATATTTACTTGGAGAAATCATATATGTTTAATTTACTTGGAGAAATCATATATGTTTAATTTACTTGGAGAAATCATATAGGTTGGATTGGAGAATCCTATATGTTTAATTTACTTGGAGAAATATATATTTTGAATTACTGTTAAATTTTGGTGATTAGAATTGAATCCTGAAACTCTATCATAACTTTCATTGCTTATTATTTTGATTAATTGTAAAATACCTTATTTACGTTTATAAATATAATTCCCTTTTATATGTGACTTTATAATATTTCCTTACCATTTTTATTTAGTCAAATGTCTTTCAGTAATAAGAATATATAAGATAAAATACTAAAGGAGAATAATAATAATAAACTAAGAATAACGAGATCACATAGTAAGAGTAAAACATTCTTTAGAGGGTTAACAAATTTAAATTAATTATATATAAAAGATCTTAATACTTTGCTGATAATCAAGATTAATTGAGATATTCTAGTGTCTTAAAACTTTGCTTGCATACGAACTTTTGTATTCGTTATAAATAGCCTATTTCATATTAAACTTTAAACGTAACTTTAACTAGTTTACTGATTAAATATAATTGAAGTGTATCAGAGTATAAAGGATAACTGTCCCAACAACTGAGGGAAAGCAAGTGACAACAGAACTAACTTTAATATTTTACGTTCTTTTGGCCTTCAGCTGTTTTGCTACACTTACACCTTAACTGTTCTATCTTCATTTATTTAGTTAAGAACATAAGAACATAAGCAAATGGGAGTCTGCAGAAAGCCGATTGGCCTAAGCAAGGCAGATCCCTGTCCCACACAACCCCAATTACAAAGCCCAATTATAGGCTCAATACTCTAATACCCTGAGGATCATCTTACCAAAACGGTTAGAGATTAACGCAGGATTACGGGGTCTGCAGAGCGCTGATTGGCCCAACCCTGCTGATCCCCCTTCACACCCAACCCTTCTCGTCCATATGCTTATCCAATTTTATCTTAAAGCTCCCTATCGTTTTTAATCCCACTATAGCACTTGGTAGTCCATTC